>BHDV01052341.1:0-35007 GCA_005406045.1 Adoxophyes honmai | reverse complement strand
CGGTTCAAGATTATGCGGCCAACGAGATGATAAATTGGCGCTTGATGGTGGGACAAACGGGCTTCTGGCAGGTCGCCCATCGGTGGTTGAAATGGCCTGGAACGGCGAAGTTTACAGGTATATTTCTTTTTCCGTTGAGGAAATATTTTTAGATGCATAATGTCTGTTTACTATGATAATTTCCGAGATATGTGTAATACCTTCTAGTTCATAGACAGAACTGAACTGGGGCTGGTTTCGTTAGGTTTCGCAGATCTTATTTAATTTTAATTTCAATGTCTAACGTTCGTCATTGCCCAGGGACCTCTATTAGAGCCAACACCCTACACTTCAAACAAAACACTCCACTTCAAATTCTAAAAATGTACAAATAAATACGCAGTCATGTAGAAAAACAAACGTACATTCGCCTACATTACATACATACGTCGATGCCTTATCATATTCCACGGATAAAAGCGCTATTTGAGTGAAACCGGTGCAAAAGGGGACGACTTCATTTACATAATATTCTGTTTTGAATTTTGCCACACAGTTTTTTTGGGTTCCGTCCAAAGGTCTTTGAAACAGCTAGATCGATATGTAATGGTATTGTTTTCTTTTGGCTAAGTAGCGTTGCCCAAAGCGTTACCGTTACAGTTGTTTGTTTAGTTACCCAATTACCCACTAGATGGCAATGTGCCGATTAAGCGACGTGCTAAAGTTTCTTTGCCGCTACTTGTATTAGACCAAGATGATGCGTTTATTTTGTGCGAAATTGTGTAGGTACCTAGTGAGGTTAAACATAATTTCAGTGTAATTCCTTGAGACTACAGTGCAGTCACCCTGATATCATGATCTGTTTAAATTGTTGAAATTTGAATGGAATAATGGTATCAATACATTTCTTAAAATATCGTTTATTATGTGGGCCATTTGCTAATTGTGTCCGTAGATATAATAAAAACATTGCGATTTGGATTTACCTACATACATACATACATATTCTCACGCCTGTATTTCTAAGAGAGGTAGGCAGAGCACATGAATTCAATAATTCAGTGCCACCTTTAGCAATTACAGGGTAACCAGATGGTTAAACGTAATATTGATATATTATTTATTTAGGCTAATTTATGTATTTTAGATAAGTTCATTGTTATGTCTGTGTCAAATTGTTGTCAATAAATGTCTTTCTTTCTTTCTTTCTTTATATTGCGGTGACAGGTAGCTAGCCCATCGCCCACAATACCTACACTAACCCTTTCCCAGAGTCGATTCTTACGACACCCACGGGAAGAACGGGGGAGGTGCTATTCTAACCCGGCACCACATGGGACATTCGGGATTTGGATGTAGATTATTGAATTTATCCTCTAGCACGGAACCATACAGCTTTCAACTGTTTTGAGGATCAAAAGCTGAGAGACCGTGATAAATATTGTATCTCTCAGATATAGCGTGAGTTATGTCAAAAGTTTTTATGCTAATCACCGTGGGTGTTATAACTACGTATTCTGATGTTGGATGTTTGGCCTGCAAGCACGTTTGACATGTTTATCAAAGATCATTTGGAGCACACATGTAGCTGTTAGTACTACCAATTTGAAGAGTGCCACAAGCACATACATACATACATCACGCCTGTATTCGCAAATGGGATGGTTCGAGCACAAAAAACGCTACGTAGACAAAACCATGACTGTTTCTCATTTTGTGACCACTTCTAGCATAATTATGTTGTCTAAAATATAACTTAACTATTTCCTTATATATTAGTTGCCTCTTGTGACATACATACATACATATCCTCTCGCCTGTATTCCCAAGACGGGTAGGCAGAGCACATGAATTCAAAAATCCAGTGCCATGCTTAGCGATTTCAGGGTAACCAGATGGTTAAACGTGATATTGCAGTGACAGGTTGCTAGCCCATCGCCCACAATACACTAACCCTTTCCCACAGTAGACTCTTACGACACCCACGGGAAGAAAGGGGGGGTGCTACTCTAACCCGGTACCACACGGGCAACGGGCTCTTATGACATCCACGGAAGAAATGGAGAGTTGTTATTTTATCCTGACTCCACACAGAAATACACATACAGAATACATATCACTCCTTTGTTCAACGCATACGAATTCGCAGGCAACGGCTAGTGTGAAATAACTGCCACAGTCATTTCAACATAATGACTCCAGACAAGTGAGCTAAAGTCAGTAATGATACGTAACGCGGGATTTGATGATTGCTGACTCGTTTAACCCCCGGGTTAGGGTAGACCGGGAGCTGCTATTCAAAAGTTATTCAATATTTAAACATACATACATACAATTTTATTACGCTTATGTTCCCAAATGGGTGCAGAAGACACGAAACGTGACAGGTAAAACCATGATTATGACTATTTCATGCTTCCCAGCCAATTTTAGTATAATTTTAGGTTTGAAAACAGATGGAAGAGGTATAATAGTGACAGGTTACCAGCCTCCTGCCTACAGCGTCCTTAGTCGCCTCTTACGACATCCACAGAAGAAAATGGAGAAGTGTTATACTATCCCGACACCACACAGGAAACATTTAACCAACATTGACGAAAAGGTAAGGTTAAGTTGTTTCCACCAGGGTTGTGTGATCTGCACCAAGTTTCATTTTGTGAACCGCACATTGTACACACATAGTTCGATGTGGCCAGCGGATGGACCAGACGTGTTCGTAAAGGACCAGATCGTCCACATAAACGGCTATGAAGGTGTTCGTGTAGCTTTAAGAAGGTATGACCACTTGTGGATTAGCCCCTCATACTCTCGAGGTCTGTCTACTTAGGCTACTATATATTTAGGTTTACTTTATAATTATATTCAATTTCTTAAAATGTGAACTTACCTAGTAAGATCGTCAACGTGAGACAGTAAAACAAAATTCAACACAAATATTCCTTCGCCATCTAGGGACAGTCGCATTCATTTATTTGTACAGTATTTAAACTGCGTTAAGTTTAATCTGTTCTACAAAATTGGGGTAAATTACTCCATTTAGCTCCCGGTTCACGAATTAACACCTAAATCACAAATAACGTCGTCCTAAGAAGTTCCACTTCTACATTAAACAAGGTGAAATTGACCGAATAGTTTATAGTGACTAGCTATCACAGAAAATTCAATAGGTTAAGGTATGCTTTAGGCGACAGGCTAGCATCCTGTCACTTTTCTACCTCTTCCATCTGTTTGCAAACCTAAAACTATGCTAGAAGCGGCTGCGACGCGTGAAATAGTCATAATCATGCATACATATTCTCACGCCTGTATTCCCAGGAGGGGTAGGCAGAGCACATGAATTCTAAAATACAGTGCCACGTTTAGCAAATTCAGGGTAACAGATGGTCAAACGTGATATTGTGGTATTGTCATAATCATGGTATTGTCTATGCCACGTTTCTTGTGCTCTGCCTATCCCATTTGGGAACACAGGCGTGATTGTATGTATGACTGGATGTAGAAAATTCAATGGAGTAAATAAATAAGCCTAAAATATGTATATACGTTTGTGACTGAAACTCTGTATTGTACAAAACTACTAATTTAGTCGCAAGTAAAGCCTAACTTACGTAAGCCATATTGTCATTTCATAAAGTCTGAGTGAACAAAACGAGCGTTTAAAAAACTGCTCGTCAAAGCGGCGGTTTTTCAAAGTGTCCCATCTTTAACTAAACCCTCTGCGAACTAACCCAATCAAGTCAGCTAGCTAACTACGTTATGTTTGTTCATCATATTTGCTGATACCTCGGTTTTCAAGTAATTACGGCTATGCAAATACGCATGTATTTGATTAACCAAGGATTTAATTGGTGATTCGATGAATGTTAATTAGTAATTCTAAGCGATACAGGTCGTGGTGGCTGTAAGTTCAAACTTAAGCAGAAATAAATGAAACAAGCGATACCCGTTTCTCTGTCAGTGGGATTCTAGAGACTATATTCCCAAATGGGGTAGGCACACGGATCATTAATTAAAATTGACAGAACAATGATTCATATTACGTTTTGTTTTATGTTTCGTAGACACTGAGCAAAATTGTATTCGTGAAAGGTTTACGTCAAGCGGGTAGCGGTAGAAAGAGACAGCATTATTTTTACGCCTGAACATGTTCGAAAGTGGACTTTCTGTACGTAGTACTACCTATTCTGTGACACGGAGGTTTAGTTAAATCTCGCTTTCAGTTGTCAACATAACCCCTAGCGCCACTTATTGTAGAGTAGTAGAACTAATTCTACAAATAATCTTCGAAATCAACTGTCAAAGTGTTTCAAATCGGGCTCTTGAAGTTTCGAAGTTCAGTTTCATAAATAAAACTTCCAACTTTCTCTCTTTGGACTTCGGTCCCATGATCACTCTATTGAACTCTTCCACCACAAGACCCATACCAACAGACACACAAACACTCAACACAGAATACCTTTTTGCGAGATTAAAAGCACAGAACCCAGTATCATCCCGCATTAACAAAAGAAGTGCGAGTCACCAAATTATGTCCGGTCTCGAGTCACCCCAATCAGGCCAGTAACTTCTTAGACAAAGGAAAAGTAAAACAAAGCGACGCGTCAACAGACGCCAAACTTGTTCCAAAATATTTGCACAAAAAATCCCACTGAATATAATTTAACTTATTGTTCCTTTGCGCGGCAAAGAGTAAAAAGTTGCGAGTGTACAGATGAGACAGTCTGTACATTCCTAACCCACCGCATTACGCTCATAGTGAACGTAATAAGGATTCCCTTTGTCGAACAATACAATGCTACTATCACTTTTGCTCAGTTTGAAAGTACAGGCGATATATTTATGTGTAATTATTCTTCCAAAACGGGTAGCAACATTTGCGACTCCTCTGGTGTTATAGTTTAGCATCAAGTGATCCGTTTGTCCGTCGTTAAACGTGTTTTCCCAACCAGAATCGTAAAAACAACTAAATTAAATATTGTATGTATCTCTGTGGTGTCGAAATAGAATAACAACTTTCTATTTCTTCCGAGGATATATTATCGTCAGAGGCGACTAAAGAGATTCGGATTTTAGGCGACCGACAAACAACAGCTGCAAATCGTGAAATATTTATAATCAAGGTTTCGTCTGTCATGTTTCATGTGCTCTGCTTACCCCATTTGGGAAAACAAGGGTTATTGTAAGTACTATGTATCTCTAAGTATCGGATAGACTCTCTGGCAAGATTATTCTTTGCGGGTTCGGACAAAAGTTGTATTCTCTAACGAGGGGCGAGTTAGCAAGGGGTTGTTTGCACAAGAAGGCTTGATTTTGGGGAAATGCGTCGTTCCTGTTTTCTTTCATTGTTGTTTCTGGCGATCGCTGGCCGGGGTGTGTTTTTCAGCGAAATTATGAATTTTAAAAACACATGCTAAACGACTGTCTAATTTTTGTTGAATTTTGCTAACCGAGCTCGAAAAAGGACTGCGTGGTTTCGAATTTGGATAACTCTTCTTCGCTTCATCTGTAGATGTCGTAAAACGGGACTAAGGACAGTTTTGGTACGCTTTAGGCGACAGGCTAGCAACCTATGATACTTTATGAGCTGTGTCAGTATGATCTGGTATTGATATCCTAAGCATAATTCATTAGTACCTATGAATGAATGAACGAAAAGGTGAATAAACAAATGAATGAATATACAAGTGAATGTTGGTAAAAATTACGGTAGTTTTATGTTTAAAGAACGAAGTTAATATTATACTACAGCGTTACGTATATTATTATAGGTAGAAGTGGTATTTGTTAAATCATAACACCAAAAAGTACCTCCACAATTTGGCCTGCTTTTGCTAACCCTAAATTTATTTCAGGGGGTTGTTCTAGTTTCTGTCTTAGTTCTTGCTCTGGCACCCACGTCTAAATCTTAACCAAGTCAATGGGCAAAAACGGTCCTTTCACAGACAAACGTTTAATTTATGAAGCCGCACGTGATTTACAACTTCATTGTTAAGTTTATTTGTCACTCTATACACAAAGATATAATATAGTGTCGGGTTTAGAATAACACCACTCCATTTCTCCCATGGATGCCGTAAGAGGCGACTAAGGATATAATCCTTTATGATTGTGGTAGAATATTATTTTAGACGTCAGGCTAGCAATCTGTCACAATCGTTACCCCTTTCATTTGTTTGTCCGTTGGGTAATGGACAGCAAAAAAAATATACATAGATGCAATCACGCCTGTGTTCCTAAATGGGGTAGGCAGGAGAAATTGCTATTTCACACCTCGCAGCCACTTCAGACATAATTTTAGGTTTTAGAATATATAAAAAACTAAACATTGTTCTTATTTAAAACCATTCCAGTTGATTAACGCTGCACCGAGAAAGGGCTGTATCCGTGCAATCAGTAGGCGCCTCACGCGCAGTATTGCTGGGATCGACTCCTAATTTATTCAGACTGTGATTGCCGTGGCCAAGTCCTGATTGTTTCAGATTCGAAGGAAATACTGAATGAGACAGTTCCAGTATTTGAAAGGGAACAACCTAACCTAATAATCAAGAAAACCGAATAAGAGTTGGCTTGTGGACCAAAAGTTCCGTGTCACTGTGATTTTTCATTACACTTTCGTTATTTCTAGCAATGTCAGGTTTAGAATAACACGTGTCCATTTCTTCCGTGAATGTCGTAATTAATAATTAACATAACGTAACGCAAAGCAAGTATTTTTAAGCGACAGACTAGGAACCTGTGGCTTCTGTAGCCTTTTAGGTTGCAATCAAAAAATGTGCTAAGTAGAAGTGGTTACGAATCGAGAAATAGTCATGATCATGATTTTTATGATTTATTGTATCTTACATAACTGCTCAAATTATATCCTAGTGAATAATTACCAAGGGTTCTGTTATACCCTGCATAACTCTGCTGCTTTTAATTTAACAAAAGCAGTAGGAAAGATTTCGCTTTATATACAGTCCCGAACCGGGATTGTTGAGCCACTTGCCACTGTTTGCAATTTAGACGCGTAATCAATGACCGATGTGACCAACTAGATGTTAGCTATTGGATTAATATTACACGACCAAGTTACAAACATAGGTAAGTGGCTCAACAATCGCGGTTCGCGATGGTACATGAAACGTAACATCAAGGTATTATTATTAAACAAACAAAGAAGAAGACAAATTGCAAGAATTATAATTTTTAATTTTAATTGCAGTTGTGAATAAGTTATCAACAAGCCAATTCCAACAAAAAGAAGAACATCGTTGCTCCCCTGAGTCGTACAGCAATTCATTCCCCGATACACTAACCTAATGTAAAAGACGTAATTGCAGTGAAAATCTTCTTCAGATAAGCTCTTTTGAGTAAGCAGAACGTCGTACCAAGCGGCCAGACTCACAATGCACATAAATATTAAGTAGCGAGCATTCTAGGAGGGCTTATTCTAAAGTATCATTAAATTATTATTTTCAAGCGCGATATACTCAAGAAGTAACATAATTAGGCGCTTGTATCGTGTTTCTCATATATTATTTGTAAAGGCAAAGCTCATGAGATTTGGCATGCAGCATTATCGGTTAGCACAGGAGTTCCCAACCAGGGGGCACGTTTGTGTTTTTAATAGAAAAAATATTTCAATGTACACAAAATCAAATGCTGTTAAAATAATGATAGTTTTATTGTGAACACTAAAAAAAATATGGGAGGGGGGCACAAAAATATTATTTGTGATCCGGGGGGGCTAGACGAAAAAAAGTTGGGAAACCCTGCCGTTGGCCCAAGTAAGGTGTAAATCCGAAAAAAGTAAAATTTGTAGCTGCGTCTGCGGGAAAGGCTCCAATAGAGAAATCTCTCTCTAGGCAAATTTTATGCCTGGGGACAGAAGTCCACAGAGCGCAAGTTGAAAGTTGTATTTATGCAACCGATCTTCGATACTTCGTTGGTGCGATGCAGGATTTGTTAGTTGGGTTTGCCATGGACGTTTGTAGTAGAAGTTTCGACGATATGTCTACAGTGTCACAAAAAGAACTTTACTGAGAACATTAATGACTGTTGTATGTCTTACTGTTGCATTTTAAAAATAATAATGTAAACTTGTTTTAAAGTCCGTGTGGTGTCGGATTTGGAATAACACCTCTCCATTTCTTCCGTGGATGTCGTGAGAGGCGATTAAGGAAATAAGTCAAGGTATATTTTAGGCGGTACGCTGGCATCCTGTCACTATTATAAGTAGGTACCTGCCAACTCAAAACCTAAAAAAATATCCTAGAAGTGGGTCACGAAACATGAAACAGCCATGGTTTTGTCCATGCAGCGTTTTATGTGCTTTACTAACCCCATTTGAGATCACTGGCGTTATGTATGTATGTATAAATCGATCAGTCTCCCGCTTCTCTCAATTCTTGTCTCAAACTCCAGAATAAGCCCCGCCGAGTATTTACCCCCCAAATTGGAAGGGTTGAAGTATTTGAGTTCTCAACTACCTTTTAAATCGAATGAAGCTCGCAACAGAATGAGACTCGATGCATAGGAAATATATCAATTATAGCACCGTCCCGAGTTTTAAAGAGACCTGGAGGTAAAAGGAAAGCCTTTTATATGGATGCAAAGTTTTCGTTGGAAGTGAAATTGGTTCACTATTAAAATTTTACTTATAAGCAATTAATATGAAATAATAAAAAACATTGATAGGTGTGCTCATGTCTTAAATCGAGGTTAGCTCGCCATTTTCGAAGACTGAATTTTATTCATACAAACGAGGTAGGCAGAGCATCCGAAAAGTTATACAGACAAATCCAGGAATTAAAAGGTACTATGGTGAGAGGTTGGTAGCCTCTCGCCTAAAATATACATACATACATACATATTCTCACGCCTGTATTCCCGAGAGGGGTAGGCAGAACTCGTGAATTCAAAAATCCAGTGCCACGTTTAGCAATTTCAGGGTAACCAGATGGTTAAACGTGATATTGCAGTAACAGGTTGCTAGCCCATCACCCACAATACACTAACCCTTTCCCAGAGTCGACTCTTACGACACCCACGGGAAGAAAGGGGGAGGCGCTATTTTAACCCGGCACCACACGGGAAAACATAACTTAATAAATAAAATATAACTTAACATAATTTCCTTACTCGCCTCTTACGATATCCACTGAAGAAATGGAAAGGTGTATGCTAAACCCAACACCACACAGTAAATCACGGTTAATTTAATTCTTTGGTTGAATCAGTCAAATGCATTTTATAAAATGTATTATTAAATCCAATACCGTATTTCACAAAGCTCCATTTCATTATAATTAAATCATTCACATCAAAAGCCCAGCCAAACCCGCGCTATCGCGTTAGCGGAATACGCCACCATTCATTAACGTCAACAGAAATAATGTTAGACTCAAAGTAATTATTCGTAACCAAGATCGAAAGAGGCAAGTCAATAATAATCAAATTAACTCCGCTCACAACGAACTGAGAATAATTTTATAATACACTCACTGGATTGTAAAGTGGGGTGGCTACAGTCGCCGGGATCGGAAAGCAAAATTTTAATGAAATGCAAATATCAAAGGACGCATCTTCATAGTCAAGTCTTTAGGGCGATAAGCAGGATGTCTAAGGCTTTTGAGACGCGTGGCGAATAAAGTTTCGAGATTAAGAACTATCGAGTGTAATTTTTACCTTGAAGTAAAGTAGCAAGCATCCCAATTCGGATGTATGATGATGGGGCGTCTTACCTGTATCTTAATAAGCTTGGCACAGCAACACACGCGATTTGTTTCCCGCGTGCGATAGACTACTTATTACTCTCCGACGTGTCTAGTTAGATAGTGACAGGTATACTTAGTCTATTTCAGGTCTGGTGCATTTCTACTCGCGCCCGACAGTGACAACTTAAAGCCAGTAAAGACGTTGTGAGTCGATCCACTAGGATTGGCTTTATGTTTGACTATAATAACAACTGCTGCGGTAGGCAGTTTTTCATAGGAGGGAGGCGTCGCACAAAAAAGGCACTTTCTTAAGGGCGTCAAGGTCAGAATAAGAATATTTTTAAGTATAATTTATTGTGAAAACTGTGTATGCATTAAATGTCAAAACTTACATAGTCAACTTTCCTATGATAACTTGTTTAACGTCCTACGCGGCAATGTGTCGACGCTATCAAAACACGCGCGAACGGGCGCGTGCAGTGACAACCAATCAGGAGCGAGATCAAAGGCATTATCCGGCGCAGGCGCCGCCTCGCCTTCCGAATGACTTGAAGCGGGAGAACGGAGTTCAGTGAAGGAAGAATTAACCGATAGATATTGTGCATAAAGGCAATTAATGATGACTTCAGGAATCACGTCATATATTATTTTGAATCCTAGATTCTTGCAGCGCTTACATACATACGATCACGCCTGTGGTCCCAAATGGGGTAGGCAGAGCGCACTAAACGCTACATAGACAAAACTATGACTATTGCACGCTAAAATATACCTTGACCTATTTCCTTAGTCGCCTTTTACGATATTCATGGAAGAAATGGAGAGGAACGATAAAAACTGAGATACAAACTTTCAAAAATCAATAAGTTCGCCTGTACCAGTGGATGACAAATGAGTAATACTCTTTAATAAGACGATGAACTAAAAACGGTTGTAGCGAGGTGAAATTAACGCTCGGATCTTGAAAGCCTTTTAAAATAAGTCTACGATCATCTTATTATTCCCAAGATCCTTTAAGCGTGTCGATTTAAAACAAAAGCCGGTGAAGGAGGGTCGGTATCAATTCCGGAGAGGGTTCGGTAGATTAAAATTTTTGGCGAATTAAATTTTTCCCGCGAGGTGTCGTGTTTTGATTCACATCTCTCATCGTAAATGGTAACCTGTCACTTCTATACCTATGTTCACGATGTGAACGATGTGATGTTTAAGTATGTGACATTTTTTTTTTATGTAAATGGTGTACTGTATCCGCCTGTCTCTTAGCTTATTACGTCAAGAAGTAATAATAAAATTAATTTAGTGAAGTCCTTTGGCGATTAGCTTTTCGTCAAAATACGGTTTCCTATATACAATTTGAAAAGCTCATCGTCATCAGTCAATAGATGTTCATTGCTGAACAAAGGCCTCAACCAAACGGGAATATAATTTAATCTTGAAATAATTCACTCTTACCAGGGGAGCCTAAATTCGCAGTTTAGGTACGCTAGAAAGGTCCACAGAAAGCAGGTAATGATAAAAAGAGAGCAATATTTTACGCATCATGTTCAGAACTGGACTTTCTGAGCATAATTACCTATTCTGTGTTCAGATCCGCTTTTTTTGATAAAAAAAAAAACTCGCGAGTAAATTGACGCACGTAAAAAAAACCTCATACAGTAGAGGGGATATGTTTGCGCAAAATGGCAACTAACAATGACCTTACCACTTTATTATTTGTTTTAATAATCTTAATGTTTTGACTGCGTTACAGCGACCGTAACCAGAGCAAACACTACTCGTTTACGGCTAGTTGCTATTGTAGACTACTCGTGCGTGACCATGGTCGCTGTAACGCAGTTGAAACGTCGACGTAATTTAAACCAGATCAAAAATCACCGAAGAATTCAAAAGGTTCTATTATACTTACATACCTTAACACATCTGGCACACATTCTTAAGTGGGGTAGGCGAATCACACAAAGTTACATGGTCAAAGGCAAATTCACGATTTATAGCCATTTTCAGCATAATTTTTGGTTGAAAAATTGATGAAATAGGTACAATAGTGCCAGATTGCTAGCTCATCGCCTAAAGCATATCTTAACCTATGTCCTTAGTCGCGCTTTATGTCATCCATGTAAGAACAAGAGAGGTAGCCATAAATACAAATTAAAAATAATAACCAGCACGGATCCCCAAAACGTCGCCGCTAAAGCAAATTACTTATCCGTTCTTAATAAATCCTTAAAAAAAACTTATTCCGGCTGCAAAGTAAATTTACCGACCGAAACAAAACCTTAGGAAATCCGTAATTATTTCCATGGAGATAAGGCGACATTTTTCAATTTTCCCCTGGCCAAATCCCTTCGTTTATTTACAAGAAGCCTGTTTAATGTCACAAAAGTCGGCCTCCCTTCTGGATGCTTTGAGACCCTACCACTGGTTTTCGTGACAATACTGCCAGTTATTTTATATTATGACGCAAAGTGAACGATATTTTATGAGTTGGCCTTATTAGGCGTAAATGTTATGCATGAAAATGCTTTAGTGTTTAGTTTGGTCAGGATTAAGAGAGAGGGTTTAAAATTAGCGCATTATGATTTGTATTTTTTTAATACAAAACTAGTGTAGTAAGTCATCCATTACCATATTAAAGACAAAGTGATATCACAGACTTTTCTCTAGACTTTTTAAAGATGAATAATTCGGCCCTTGATTGGTTCAATATACTTAACTCAAACATTTTCGCAATTTTGCGAGATAATTTGACCAATTTACGTAAATATTCGCCGATGCAACCCTTGTTCTTAAATCACTCTCTATGTATTGGTAAGAACTGTATCCAAATTGGATGAGAAGTTTCAAAAATCTAAGCGTATGTACATATAGGAAGAAATCTTAGATTTTTAAGTACATATCGACGCTTGTAAGACAAAATGGGATAAGCGACATTTTTTAAGACATTTCTATATAATTAATATAGTCATGCCTTTGCTCCTAAATTGGGTAGGCAGAGGACACGAAGCGTTACATAGACAAAACCATAATTCTATTTCACGCTTTGCAGCCACTTCTAGCATAATTTTAGGTTTGAAAACAGATGGAAGAGATAGTATCATAGTGACAGGTTGTCTAAAGCATATCTAAACCTATTTCCTTAGCCGCCTTTTACGACATTCACGTAAGAAATGAAAGAGTGTTATTCTATTCCGCCTAAGAAGAAAGCCTAAGCCCTTAATCGAGATGAGAACAAACGGTACGGGTATCTTAAAGTCATCATTTCGATCTCAGGGTCCATTGTTCTGCAAGACAATGGGAACTTCGTTAAAGTTAATACTCCTGAATGGGCTCGTCCCACTACTGGCCGTAGCGGTGCTTTGAAGATTTTCGTCCATAAAATTTAAGGGTTACAGCTGTGACGTCTTAGTAAGGGCTCCCCACACCCATTGACGCCCATTTAACAAAAGTGGGTTAAAAAAATGGTCTATCTCGTAACAAGAGCTCGTGGTGTCAGGTTTGGAATGACAGCTCTCCATTTCTTCTTTTGATGTAATAAGACTAAAAATATAGGTTTTAGATACATTTTAGGCGATAGGGTGGCTATCTGTCACTATTAATTGTGTTGCTACTTCTTTGATCAGTTATTGAACCTGACATTTTGGAAAGCGGTTGCAAAGCGGGAAATAGTCCTGGTTTTTACTGCATTGAAGATATCCCATACAAATAATGTCATTTACTGCATTTTTTCCTCGATATCAATAATAGGTATTTGTTTACTAGAGGTAGTCAATCGTGCGAAACCCTTCGTGCACGAGTTTGACTCACAATCGGCCGATTTCTGTTTCATTGCGATGATAAGCTATGTTTGGAAATATTTTTGGGTACTTTAGGTACTCATAAAGTGGCGATTTCTATCCTAATTATCTTTAATTTTTCGTTTAAGTAATAGTCAAACAATTTTGAATAGACAAACAACAATTCAACCAAACTAACTATTGCCAACAAAAACAGCTCACAAACTAAACACAACACTAGAATACAAGCCACCGCTGCAAATAGCTGAAACTAATTAAAAGGAGAACTAGTTAAAATTACCAACCACTCGAACTATATCAAAAACATTATTGCGCTAATTTTGTAGATAATATAGTTACAGAAGTCGTTGAGGTACGCTCTACCATACAAATGTTGGCATTGCATTGGTCTATCAGTTTTTAGGGTATGTATATGTACCCAAACAGTGAAAACGGGACACTATCAATGAGACTTCGCTGTCCACCCATCCGTCCGTCCCTCTGTCGCCAGGCTGTGTCTCACAAACCGTACTAGCTAGACTAAGACCATTGAAATCATAACAGAAACTAAAACGTCAGCTTTAAGCTATCATGTCGTGTGAAAAGACCCTTATTCTAATTTTGTCGCTCCTTATCGTGCTATAAATAGTTTTATTTTAACATCAGAATTACCGGCAATGAATTTAAAATTATGTGGGTTTGTTGGTAATGTTTAAATCAACGTGACATTTCATAATGTTTGTTTAATTCAGGTACAAGGCCCCTAAGGAATTCTCAGAATACCTACACAGTTTGAAACTTCAATACCGCAATATTGGGAGAGTGGGGGCAAACATGACATTCAAACGTCGATAAAAATAATTTAACGTTTCTCGCTAACTTAGTTTTACTTGTAAATGTGCGGTATTTCAGTTGTAAATTGTTTCAACTATTTTTATTTTATGTTTTTAAAAATAAACAAAGAATTAGGTAAGTCACGCTCCGTACCTATTTGACTATGTTGTTGGGAAGAAATATAAAAGGGTTTTGTATTACAAAGATTATAATAACTCCATTTGCAATAAGAATCAGGCTAGCAACCCCTTTTATCTGTTTTGAACCGAAAATTATGCAACTAAGTAGTTGCTAAGAATCGTGGAATAGTCATGGTTTTGACTACGACAAGTTTCGTTAGCTCTGTCTACCCTGATTGGGAAAATAGGTGTGATTGTAGGTACAATTGTTTTTTTTAATTTGTATGCTAAAAGTGGCTATGGCAGCCTGGCCTCGGGTAAAAGTTTTATTAAACGCCGGTTTTGCCCCAAAATACATTAATTAGTAGCTTCGCCAGCAGAGCAATCGGTAGTTTTACCCTACGACAAAATTGTTGCAGAGTTCCCACTACACACCGTCAAGCAAACGTTAGAATCATGACATGACAGTAAAATTATGCAATTATAATTTGATGTATTTCAATTTAGCATCTACTTCAAATTACTAGAAAAAAAAATACAATTTGGGATTCTGCGTGGTTCTGTATTGTGTCGGATTAAAATAACACCTCTTCATTTCTTCTTTGGATGTTGTAAAATGCGATCAAAGGAATATTTAAACAGCTGAGTGTTATTTTTTGACTGGCGACGCAGCCATATAAGACCTCAATCAGCCACCAAGTAAAAATTTGCATATTAATGCAATAAAACTCTGTCTGTATTTATACGATTAATATAAAGTGTATTAGAACATTAATAAATAGAAAATTCGATTACACACAAATTCCGAAAACTTCAGAGGTGCGAGCCGGGAATTCGAACCTGCGACCCTCTCCGTGAGAGGCCACTAGTCAACTCTAGTCAAGCCGCTGGGCTACCACGGCTCATTCCTTGTCCGAAGAACTGAGGTGAAAACATGTCCTTACCGTCCCGTGTGACAAAGTAACCGTGCCCGTATTAGCATATTATAGTTTTTTGAGCCGCCCGTCGGTTTTATCGCGGTCGACAAAACGGCCCTTATCCGCCTCGGGTTTATGTCCATGCAGTTTACTACTTCATGTAGGAAATTGATTCTGTAGGCGTTTGCTAAGTTTTTTCACCCATCCGACCCGATTCCGGGGGTGTGGGAGCTGATTGTAAAGGTTGTAAAGATAGTTCGCGAGTAAGTGGATGGGTTGTGGTGGATACAATGTTCTTTTTGTTACTGATGATACTTTTTTTATTGTGCGGATTAAAATAGAATTAAGTATGAAAGGATAAAAAAAATATCGTGTAGGTTCTAAGATACTGTCTGTCTAAAGCGTATTACAGACTAAGCAGATACGATAAGTAAGTTATCTGCGCTGTGTATGTGAGGTCTAAGATTGTGACTAAAATAAATAAATGATTTGACACCTTGTGGTGTCGGGCTTAGAAAAAATACCTAGCTCTCCATTTCTTTTATGGATATTATTAAGAGGTAACTAGGGAAATAGAATTAGGTATGATTTAGGCGACAGGTGAAGAGTGTTATTATTCTGAACCCGACACCACACGGCAGATAAGTTTTTAAAACCTAAAATTATGCTAAAATTGACTATGAAACATGATTATAGTCATAGATTATTCGTGTAACGATTCCTGTATATTGATTGGTACCTAAATATACGTTTTTCTCAACTTTTTAGGGTTCCGTACCTCAAAAGGAAAAAACGGAACCCTTATAGGATCACTTTGTTGTCCGTCTGTCCGTCCGTCCGTCCGTCCGTCCGTCCGTCTGTCAAGACCCTTTTTCTCAGGAACGCGTGGAGGTATGAAGCTGAAATTTATATCAATTACTCAGGTCTACTGTCCCTTGAAGCTGTGAAAAAATCAAATTTCTAAGCCAACGCAATCAAAAGATACAGCCGTTTATGCTGCAAATTTTCGCACTTGCAAGGGAATCAAAATCTACAGGGTGCTTCCCGTGAACTCAGAATCTTGAAATTTGGTACAAAGCAACGTCTTATAGCGTAGATAAAGGAAAAATTACGAAAACCATAAATTTTTAGTTACATCACATAATTTTTTTTTTAATTATTTTAAACTTACTACCCATTTCCTCATAAACGCGTAGAGGTATTAAATTGAAATTCATACCAAATACTCAGGTCTATAGTACCTTTAAGCTGTAACAAAATCAAACTTCTATGTCAACGCAATCAAAAGAAACAGCAATTTAAGCTGCATATTTTGAAACTCGCAAGTACTCGCAAGGGAATCAAAACCTAAAGGGTACTTCCAGTCGACCTAGAATCTTGAAATTTGGCATGAAGCAACGTTTTATAGCACACATAAAGGAAAAATTCCGAAAACCTTAAATTTTTAGTTACTTTACAAAATATATATTTTTTAATAAATATAAACTTATTACTTTTTTCCTCATGAACGCGTAGAGCTATCTATAATAAAAATACCATAGTTATGACTCGGTTGTCGTAATGAACGAACTTTGTAAACCTTGCAGGTTTGTACGGAACCCTCGGTGCGCGAGTCCGACTCGCACTTGGCCGGTTTTTTTTTGTGTGTCTACTCTAATTTAGGTACCTACACATGTTTTGTCAATCGCTCAAAGACCAGCACGAAGAGATCCCTTAAGCGGCTTAAGCCTTTGTACTTATGGATTGTTCTATGCATGTTATTTCGTATTTTTTTTGTACCATAGTGCTACATACATACAAACCAAAAAGTTTATGACGAAGTGGCTCCCCTACTTAGTGGCTTTAAATCTCACTTTTACATCAAAGTGCGCGATAAATGTCAAAGTGACGCATACCCCAATTTAATCAGTACAATGCGGCGTGAAGCACCATTTGCCACACTCGTGCGCAGCTCGGTGGCCCAGTTCGTTAGAGTTAACGCTATGTGGTGGCTCTGGATCACGCTGGTGGCTGCTGTGGCTTGCGAAAAAAACGGTAAGAGCGTCTCATCACTTCTGATATCCTGGTACCTTAAAGCCAGCAAACATGGATTTTTGCGTTATTTTTTCTTAGGAGTTTTTTAAACGCTATGGGTTTGTGGATTTTTTAAGGATTTTAATCTTTACTTTTATTGTGACAGTAAAGATAAAAGGGGTTAAGTTAGTACCTAATGATTTTGTATCCTGTTTAGAAAAATGTGCAGCGTAGTGTGGCCATAGTTTCTCAAATGTGAGGATAGATTAATAATTTTAAACAAAAAAAAACCGACTTCAAATTTGGGCTATACTGAAAGCATTTGTTTAATAATGAGGGTGACCTTCCATCACCAGCAGGCCTCACTAATTACTGAAATTATAATTTCCAGTCTGCAGGTGCATTCAGTATTGAAAGAATTATCCTTTAACTCCTAAGCATTAAGGAGTTGACCTTCCATCATCAGCTCAGTCATATTTTTTTACTGCCAGACGTAAATACTGGTGTAGCTTTGAAAAATGTACTAAAAACATTACCTGTGCCAATAAAATTTGAGGGTTGCCCTCGATTTCCCTCATATTCCATCATCAGATCAAGATATGCTGGCAATGGGACCACCTGGAAACTATACCCTTTTAAACAAAAAAAGAATTTTTCAAATCGGTCCAGGCGTCTTCGAGTAATCAGCGAACACACATAAAAAAAAATAATAATAATGATAAAAAAAAAATATCCCGACGAATTGAGAACCTCCTCCTTTTTTTGAAGTCGGTTAAAAATGCATTTACCTAAATATTCATTCATTCATCATCACACTAGTACCTATTGCCAAATTTGGGAGGCAGAGCACACGAAATGCCACACATAACTATGAATAATCACTTCTAGCATATTATTTAGCATTTAAGTTAAGAGGTACAATAGTAACAGGTTGCTGGCCTGTCGCCTAAAATATACACCTATTTTCTTAGTCGCCTTTGACGACATCCAGGGAAGAAAGGGAGATAAGTTATTTTAAACATGAAACCATACGACAAAATATTATTTAACCGTACCTATACTACAAGAAATATCTTCTCAGTTTTTTTATTTGTGTTTATTTGGTGAAGCAAATTAAATAGGTCACCCTTATTTAGCGAAACGAAAAAAATTCAATCGAATCGTAGTAATCTCGAGTAAATTATGTAACAAAGAACTATTTACATTTATAAACACGTAACACGTGTAGGTACAAGGATAAATAAAAGGCGGCACTGTATGTAATATATTTACTAATCCGTGTGTCGGGTTTAGAATAACACCTCTACACTCACAAACTATGCTAGCTAGACTGTCGAAACTTTCACAGATTAGGCATTAAATTTGTATAGCCGAAATAAATTAATTACTTACGGGGGGTCACATACAACAATCGTGATTTTTTTTGGTGTTTTTGGGTCGATATAAAACTCTAAATTCTAAATTCAAAACTTTATTTATCCGGATAGACTCCTAAGAGCGCTTTTTCGCGTAATTTTCAAGTCTACCAGCGCTTCGGAAAAACCATCCTTGCCAAGAAGAATGCGCCGCAAGAAATTTGGCAGAAAGTATAATTATCGGTTACAGTTAGACTCTTAAAATATTCACAGAATATTTAGTATATATCTACTTACTTCAAAACTAAACTAAATTAAAATAGAATAAGTATAAGGGTCTCATACAAAAAACGTGATTTTTTGAAGTTTTTGGTACGGAACCGTTCGAACGCGAGTCCAAGTCGCACTTGACCGGTTTTTAGGTGGTTTTGATCCTTATTCTTGGCTTCGTAAAAATACACTGAGGAAATTAGATTACGCATCATTCATAATCATAACTTACATACATACATCACATCTGTATTCTCAAATGAGATATTCAGAGCAAACGAAGCGTTACATGGTAAAACCATGACATTTTCACGCTTCGCAGCCACTTCCAGCATAATTTTATGTTCATTTTATGTTTTTCAGATATTCCCGTCATGCAATAAAAAATGCGGTACACATAATTAAATTAGTTTTTATTTAATGTAACAAATGTGTTTGTTCAAACGTGAACCAAGACTAATTAAAATGTTGTGATTGATTTTAAGTGTAATAACGTAACATACCGTGAAGGATTCCGTACAAAAGTCTTTTCTCATAGCGATTGCCATCGCGCATCCATTTGATTTAAAATCGGTGATTAGGAGTTTCAAAATAAAAATCAGCAGCCTAAATTGAAATCAGTAGGCTAGGTTATGTGGTATATTAGATCACACTTTAATTATAAACTTTGATTAATTTTAATAAATCCAATAACCACTCATTTTATGGTCACCCTGAATCAATTGTTAAATCGTAAACATTTCAAGTGTCAACACGTTGGCGGGGAATTTTAAGCTAAAAGACAACTTTGTTACTCTTAAGTTTTCATTTCTGTCTTTTGAAAGAGGTTGAAAAATCAATGACAAAATCATAAGTACGTAAGTAGCCATTGAACCTTGTTTGGTTCCACGTTACTGCAATTTCTTTGTGATCCAAGATTAAGAATGACTACCAATGAATGCCACTATGAACTGAGAAGCCTTTGAACACGAGTGTGTTTTAACGGAATTCGCTTCGCTCATTGAGTGTTTTAAAGCATTGTTGTTTACAGTCACACTGCAGTAGAAAAATCTCACCGGAACAATTTAATGAGGCTATTTGCTTAAATAGATTTAGTAAAGCGAGAAAGATTTTGTAAAAATACTTTGAGTTCTTTCAAAAATAAATAGGTTGATACGAAGCGAGCACTCCGCGACAAATTAAATCACTTGCAAATCAATGAATAGCATAGAACCTACAATCACGCTTATGTTTCCAGATGGGGTAGGCAGAGCACACGAAACGTGACATAGTGAAAACCACGATTATGACTATATCACGCTTCGCAGCCATTTCTAGCGTTCTTTTAGGTTTGAAAACAGATAGATAGAGGTATTATAATAGTGGTATTTCCTTGTAGCATCCAAATTAAACTAAAAACAAAAATAATTAAATCATACTTTACGATAAATCAAATTAAATTAAAAATATGAACATGTTAGTATAATGAAACTAGTTATAATTAAAGGTGTTTTGTTTTAGTTTACGTTAACAGAACGAAATGCATTACGATGCGGTAATGTTGTTTCTTGTGATAAGAAGTGATTTAGCTATATTTTGCTTAACACTTTTTGTATAGAGAGTTGTAAGTATTTAAATAACTAGTGCAGACATTGAAGTAGGTATACTTGATATTCATCACTGCTTTTAAATCTTAGGGATTAAGAAAAATACTAAATCGTTTATTGGGCGCTTTAACTTCGAAAAAAAATCTAGTCTAATTAAATTAAGTAATTATTCTTGTGAATTTCATGAAGCTTGTGTACTGTTAGTAAAATTTCGAATGGTTATTAGTGCAACAAGACAAGTGGCCAGTTTTTTTGTGATAGATTTTGCATTCCGTGCATGTAACGGATTTTTTAATTGATTCACGAAAGCCTAGGGAGTGAATCTGTTGAATTCTGAATACAGGGTAAGATACAGAGACACGAGATGCAAATAAACTTAGATCTCGTATAACAATTATACATCTTGTCACCCATGACAAGTAATTGTTAGAATGAAGTGTTTTAAGCTCTAACATCTGTCTTCCTACTATCGACACAGACTCGGCTATGGCGGACAAGAAAAAACAACTTTTTCGCTATAAGATCGAAGATACCGAGTCGAATTTAATCAAATCATACCGTTTTAGTTGCCTTGATTAAAGATTGCCTAAAGAGCGGGTATAATCCCAACAAAATTATGTACACTTTTCCATAAAAAATAAGTTTTATGGTAAGTTACGAGCCCAACGCATTTTACTACGAAGACTTAATAATTATTATCAGATGGATAAATTAATTTATCAAAAATGTATCAAAAATGTTTAGTTAAAATTACTTGCTGTGTTAAAAGTTTTCCATTCACGATTTGGTTTTATACCCGCTCTTAACCAGCACGTGCGCATCACTGACGTAAAATCGTTTACACATATGGACCAGCAGCCGTCGAATTTCCTATGCCAATTTGACAATACAATAATTCGCGTGGCGTCAATGCGTCTGTGTAGACGCCGCGCCGACGCTACGCAGGCGTTAACGAGTCGCTGACGTTCGAAAGACGCTACTAACGTTGCGGCGCCGTAACTTAAACGTTGCGTTGCCGCTGCGCTCGAAAGGCGCTAAGTGGGCGCCGGCCCTTAGGGTCTCATCACCATAATAATCGACGCCTTTTCGGCAAAACGCGGACGGAAAAAGCTTTGTGTCAACGCAATAAGAGCGAACAAGGCATCAATCGGCACGGCTACCCTCAAATCACACGAAACCAGCCGATTGACATCTTGTTCGCTCTTATTGCGTTGACACAAAGCTTTTTCTGTCCGCGTTTTGCCAAACAGGCGTCGACTAATGTGGATGGAGATACTCTTAAGGTATTATACATGAGTACGTTTCTGACAGCTGGTCCAGTAAAGGCGGTTTTATATCAGCGGTGCGCCACGAACGCATTCTAAGCTACTGTTATTCCAGATACTATTTTACATGGCAACCTGACGCCGGGCTGCGTAGCGAATTACTTCCGTATATTCGTGTCTCGCCGGGTACCTCCGCGCAACTATTTGTACCATCACGAGACGTTGACTGAGAAGCACGATGGCGATGAGAACAAGACCAACTCGCTGTCGGCGAGCCAGGTGAGACAAAGATAAGAAAATAACATTTTTAGGGATCTGTACACAAAGGGTGAAACGGGACCCCGTTACTGGGACTTTGCTGTCGGTCCATCCGTCTGTCTGTCACCAGGCTGTATCTCAAGAACAGTTATAGCTAGTTTTCACAGATTACGTATTTCTATTGCCGCTGTAACTTATTTCAATGGTGTTCCAATACAGCAACCGTGACCTTTTTCGGACGATATAAATAATGGTAACAGGTTTGGTATATTCACAAAATATTTTAACAAGAAATAATGAAATTAAAATAACTTCCTACGTAATTTTGGCGACGCAATGCACACAAAAATAAGAACATTCAGACGTCCAAGTTCATACATAAAAGTAAAATGTGTCAAAATATCAAAAGTCATTGCACAATGCACAATGTCGTTTATGACGTTAGTTACCTAGTCTGACTAATTCGTTGATGTTTTACAAATAACCCTGTATTGTATACGTCTCCAATGTAAACGCATTTTCTGTCACCAGTTTGGATGGAGAATCGTGGGTGGTCAAACTATTGATATCCAAGAGGCACCCTACCAGGTGTTGTATGGAGAGTACTGCGGTGGCACCCTGATCGCACCCGAGTGGGTCATAACGGCTGCACATTGCAAGTAAGGGAATACACATTTATTTCAGAGTATACCTTCGAATTGCCGTGTGGTGTCGGGATAGAATAACACCTCTCCATGTCTTCCGTGGATGTCGTACGTAAGAGGCGACTAAGGAAATAGGTTTAGGTATGCTTTAGGCGACTGGCTAGCAACTTATCACTATTCTACCTCTTCCATCTTTGGAAACCGAAAACTATGCTAGAAGTGGCTGCGAGACGTGATAATGGTAGTCATAATCATGGCTTTGTCTATGTCACGATTCGTGTGCTCTGCCTACCTCATTTGGGAACACAGACGTGATTATATGTAAGTATGTATGTATACCTTTACGGTCGGTCCCAATATTCAATCTGTGGATAGCTTAGCTTACTTAAACTACTGTGACATTGATAGATACTGGATGGGTTCCTTCACATATTTTTTCTTTGGACTGATACTTATTTTCTGCCATTTTCCTATGTCTAATACTAAATCGTTGATAGATTGAACATTGCGACCGACCATAACGCAAAGCCTCAAAAGTATTCTAAAATCCAAAACTGCCTATTTCAGAGAGAAAGAAACCTTCATCCTCGCCGGCTCGACGTTCCGCAGCAAGACGAACCAGTACAACATCTGCGCCCACTTCACCCACCCCCTCTGGTATTCGGACGACAAGCTCCACCCCCACGACTATGATTACCAGCTCGTGATGCTGGAGACGCCTGTGCCTGTTACTCCGAAGTCAAGACCCATTGCCATCGGGTCGTTGGAGGACATCGTGCCGGGAAACATGGTTACTGTCAGCGGATGGGGGCATCTATCGTACAAGGTTAGTGAAAGTGATAAAAGGATTAGTGACGTCTTTCATCGATAGTGACATCGCAAACACTTTCGATTTTATATCGAGATTTGCTCGACATATTTATGGCCATTGGGAGCAACAAAACAAGTAGTTTCATGTTGTTTCTCGAGCCTCAAACAAAATATAGAATTTTCTGTACATTGATTGTCGGTTAGGTATATTTTAGGCAACAAGCTAGCAATCTGTCGCTATTATTATACCTGCCAACTTAAACCTAAAAGAATATGCCTGAAGTAGCCACAAAACGTGAAATAGTCAAGGTTTTGTCTACGTAACGTTACTTACACCTTGCTTACCCATTTGGGAATACACCAGTGTTATTGTCTAATTTAATTTGACAGTTGAAATCAATAATCGATTCAAAACAAACTGAGTCTGAAACTGACAAATTAAACACGATTTAGATTTTTGGTCCATTAGACAATAGCACTGCAGGTGAGATGAATGTATGCACGTAGTTCAGCTATTGAATTGTGAAAACGTAACAGCAACACATAAGTATAAGCCACTAGCTTTTGCCCGCGGCTCCGCTCGCGTTAAACTCGGGGTATCACAGAAGAGATAGCACACATACCAATTTTATAGCTTTCTACATTGAAAACTTCCACTCCTCAATTTAGGGAAATGGGGGGTTTTGAAGCGACAAAAAGTAGCCTATGTCACTCTCCATGCCCTAAACTATCTCCTAAAAAATCACGTCAATCCATCGCTCCGTTTAGCCGTGAAAGACGGACAAACAAACAAACACACTTTCACATTTATATATTGGTACGGAAAACAGTAAGTACGTATGTACACGGCTTACTAAAATTACTTGAGCTGTCTTCAGGCACTTCGAAAGACAGTAACTAGACCTGAATACCTTAAAGATTGGATTAGATATTCTTTGGACATGATAAATGCCCACCTTTTCGCCGTTAGAGACAAGCCAAAGGTCGACCCACGTCAGTCCTGATATCAGTAAAATATCGAACCTTTCCAGTTTTTTGTCAGTTGATAAAAATACTAAAGGATGGATGGCTAAGTACTTTGTGAGGATAAACAGGGCATAGGGTACTTTGAACTTGACTAACCGTGAGATTTACTCATACTAATTCATACGGACAAATCACGTCTTAAATAGAGTTTAGCTTGGCATGTTTCGGACTAATCCGTAGCCTCTAATCTAGAAATTGCGGTGGCAGCCGCCGAGTGCGCACCGTGCGCCACCGCTCTGTTTGCGTGACTGACTTCACGTTTCGTAGCCACTACTAGCTTAATTTTATGTTTCTAAACAGATGAAAAAGGTAAAGGACAGGTTGCTATCCCTGACACCTGAAGCAGACCTAAATCTATTTCCTTAGTCGCCACTTGCGATGTCCATAGAAGAAATGGATCGTAATGTAACTTAACCTCTCGTATGTTTAGTAGCAGATCTGCTCCATTATAAATACATAGAAATATCTGCCTCTCCGCATACGAGAGGTTAAATCCTAATAAATATGCTAAAAGTGGCAACAATATGTGATAGTCTTATGATTTTGTCAATGTAACACCTCTCGTTTTCCCTATTTCTGAGTTACAATCCTATGTATGTATGTTTCCACAGAGAAGCCGCATGCAAGACATCCTCCGCCGAGTGGCGGTACCAGTGTTACCAGACGACGCCTGCAAGGCTCTGCCAAACGACAACTATCGCAAGGTCACACCGAGGATGTTCTGCGCAGGCTACGCCAACGGCACGAAGGATTCTTGCCAGGTATGTAAATGAATCCTGATTTTAATGTTAGCGCCACCTATCGTCAATTAGTAGTACTTCTTCACGTCACATACGTCATCGACGTTCAAAGTGTTCTACATCGCGCTGACTAAGATTCGAAGATCGGTTGCATATAACAACTTCCAACTTTCCCTCTGAGGACTTTGGTCCCCAGGTGTAACATCTGTCTGGAAAGATATTTCTATTTGAGTCTCTTCCATAGGATTAAATTTTGATACCCGTGTGGTGTTGGGTTTAGAATAACACCTCTCCATTTCTTCCATGGATGACGTGGCGACTAAGGAATTAAGTTAAGATATAACTATTATACCTACCAACTCAAATCTTTAAAAAAAATTTTTGGATAGAACGAAACGTGAAATGGTCATGGTTGTGTCTATGTCGCGTTTCGTGCGCTCTGCCTACCCCATTAGGGAATACAGGGGTGTGTATGTATAATAATCCAACCTAAATAAGTCCCACTGCCAGGCACAGGCCTCCTCTCAGTATGAGAGAGCTTGGGCTATAGTACCCACGCGGTCCAGTGCGGATTGAGAACTTTACACACAACATGTAATCAAGAATAATGTACTTAGGTATGTAATTAAATTTTGTTTTTCTTCCCAGGGTGACTCCGGCGGGCCAGTAGTGGTCAACGGTAAGCTGGTGGGCCTGGTGTCGTTCGGGGTCGGCTGCGCCATGGTGGACCACCCGGGCGTGTACAGCCGGATCCCGTACGTCCGGGACTGGATCCGGGCCATCACTGCGCTCCCTTTATAAACGTCAAACTAATTAAAATAAGTTTTTAATGTTTTTTTCGTTTTTTTTACGACATTTTTTTTTGACCTGTGTGGTGTCAGGCTAGAATAACTTCAATTTCTTCCGTGGATGCCTGTAAGAAGCGTCTTAGGGAAGGTTTAGGTAAGATCTAGGCGACAGGCTAGCAACCTGTCACTATAAAAGCTAAAATCATGCTAGATGTGGATGCGAAACGTGAATTAGTCATGACTTTTTTTATGTCGGATTTCGTGTGCTCTGCCTACCCAATTTGGGCACACAGGCGTGTGTTAATACGCAAAGTTTGTAATGTGTTTTAGGTTAATTCTTGAGACTCCTCATTCCCATGGCATGTCATAAAACCTATAGTTTTTGACTTAATTAAAGACAAATTGACAGAAAGTGATGCCTATTCAAGGGACATTATTACGCATTAAATCAAAATCTTACTTAGTTACAAATAGGTCGAGTTTTTTTTTAAATAACTATTCTTCTTCTTCAAGTGCCTCTTCAGTCCTGAAGGTTGGCTGTCAGCTTCTTGTACTCGGTCTTGTCAACCGCGAGTCGGAATAGTTGTTCGTTGTTGGTTGTTAAATAACTATAGCCAGGGGAATGATAATTCTCAAGAACTACCCTTTATTGTGTTTACAGACCAACATTCATACACAATCAAACATATAGAACAGTTGATACAATTTCAATATCGCATGCAATACGCGACATCAATATCTTACCCAAGCATCCGACCCTGGTATATTAAAACCAAAAAAAGACATTCCGACCATTTATGTACAGAAAAAACAGTGGCGGCCCCAGCTCGGAGCCTTGCGGGAGAATCTAGAAATGATTACTTTCGATATTGTTTCGAGGCGGTATTTCCCTGGGGCAGACTCGGTCCCGGTCTGAATTAAAACCGGTAATAACCCGATTTATCTTAATACCGTTATGGCTTTTGATACCGGTATCGGTAATTTAATACAGTTTTTTGATAGTTCAATAGCGGAATCGTAATAGTCAGCAATTAATTTAAAAAGTCGCTAAGGCGGCGAATCGCGAGTGGAGAATTTTCGATCAAGACTAGTAAATTATTATCTGCCATCTAAAACATTCCTAAACCTATTTCCTTAACCTACCTACCTATTTTCTAAAAATAGAGAGGTGTTATTCTGAACAGACACTACACGGGGTCAAGAAGAAATTGTTAACTATGTTTTAAACAATTTACTTAATTAAATATAATCGATATTATTATAACCTCTCACGTTTTTCCCAGCGTCTAATGGTACATATCTTTTCCATCCACTATTCCCAGCTCCCCGGCCTACCAACAAATAATTGAATCGAACTAGCGAATTCAGCGAGCAGCGATCACGAGTTGATTTTTCGTATTACGAACACATCTCGAGGCCTTCTTGTGATGCATAGGGGAGCACACGGGTTACTATTGCGTGCATAAACGATGCGGTTAGTCTACCAAACGATAAAAAAAAATTGCGAGCTTGACAGCTTCTTGTGTTTGTAGTGTAAAATGTCATTTCAACAGTTAATTTTTTATTTTATTTTATTTTGTGCTACGTTCAACGCTCGGCACATTTTTCACAGGCACACAGGTTTCTGCATTGGTTGAATAACATTAATTGTTACCTAAACACATTCTGTCTGTCTGTTACGCTTTCCCGCTTAAACATCTCGACCGATTTTGATGAAATTTGGCACAGACAATCTTTCAATCCTAAAAAAGGACATAGGCTACCTTTTATTGCGAAAAAAAGGTAACGCCCATAAAAACTATTCCACGCGGATGAAGTCGCGGGCAGAACTAGTATAGTATAAGACCTTATGTACAATCAGCTGCAGAGAAAAGTAACCCCCACCTATACAATGTTTCGTTACTTGGGGGTTACTTTTCTCTGCAGCTGTCCGTAGGTATATACACTACCTGTGTCGAACAAATGAATGATTTTGATTTGATTTGATTTGATCTGAACATCACATACAAGTGTCCAACGGAATCCAAAACCGCAGCGCGCCCGCCCGCCCTTTCCCCCCTGTGTCGCCTGTCAATCTGCATTCCCAGCAGGTCCACACGAGTGTTTTCCAAGCGTTTTCACCACAAAACGAACCCCCTCCCCCTGGCGCGGGGGGTGATTTATTTACAGCGCAGACGTGACGCCGCCGCTCCCGTATTTGTCTGTTGTGATTTTGATGCCATCGACAAACGGAGATTTTTGTAGCTCTAACAGGATGTCTATTGTGGTTGGGAGCGGGAATTCCAGTCTGTTTTATACGTACAATCACGCCTCGTAAAAAGGGGTAGGCAGAGCAGAATGTGAGTGATAATGGTTTCACGTTTCGTAGCCAGTTCTAGCAATTTTTGAGGTATAAAAACAGATGAGAGAGGTATAGTCGTGAGAAGTTCCTCGCATGTAATGACAAGCTAGCAATATGCGACTGTATATTGTATAATAGTACCTCTGCACTTAAAACACATACATCACGCCTGTTTTTCCAAATGGGGTAGGCAGAGCATACAAAACGCTACATATTCAAACCCATGACTATTTCCATGACCACTTGAATCATATTTTTAGGTTTTAAGTTAATAGGTACAATAGTGACAGGATACTAGTCTGTCGCTTAAAACATACCTAAACCTATTTATCATTAGTCGCCTCTTACAACATCTACGGAAGAAATGGAAAGGTTTAAAACCCGATGTCATCGACGAGACGTGCGTTGGGTAAACACACATTGCATCGAGGATTAAAATTAAACTACAAACATACAAGTTTATCGGTACACCTTCTGTTCTATTCATGCAGGCTAACTAACTTCAGCGAGACCGCGCTCAAGTTGCCAGCTAAGGGATTAAAAACTAATTTCGCGGCTTTGTGTCCAAGCCCTGCTTAGGCTCTGGTTGTAATACACTGTTACAACACTAGGAGCTGGACTTTGGAAGTAATAGTTACGCCGCAAGTAATGTATAAACCGGCCAAGGGTTCCGTACCAGAAACTGATAAGTGTCACGTTTTTTGTGAAAGAGCCCCCCTTAACTTACTTACGTTTAAAGTAGAATACAATTGTATATTCTGTGATTATTTCCAGTGTCTATCTGTTACGGTAATTTATGTCGACCCAAAAACATCAAACAATTCACGATTGTTTTACGGGAGCCCCCTGTTAATAACAATTTTATTTTATTTTTAGTATTTGTTGTTATGGCAATAAAAATAGTCTAGCTAGCATGGTTACTGAGATTTAGCCTGCCAACAAACGGAAGGACGGACGGACGGACAGCGAAGTCTCAGTAATTTGGTTCTGTTTTCACTCTTTGAGTACGGAATCCTAAAAATGATAGCAGAAATATGAAGTTCTACCATTCACAAAAACAAAAACAAAAGCCTACATCTCCCCGAGAACGAGTGAATTTAAATTCAGATCAATGACGATTTGGTTTGTTGATGACGCGCGGACAGAAAAAGGGTTGGTTAATTAATGAAATGCAAGGACAAAACAAATGACACACGTGGGCGTTTTGTCCGGCGTCCGGCGCCTGTCCGCCCGCCGTCTGTTCCGGACGCGCCTAAAAAAACAATAAGTCCGCCTGTTGAACGATTAATAATTGCGGACTCGTGGCCAGGAGACCGGCGGGGAATTTGACACGTTAAAGCTTTGAGTTGAGGAACAGCCGGACATGGAAGTGAAAAGTTCCGTATCAGTTTAAAAAATAACATCCCCAAACATTCTCTTCCTACGAACAAAAAAAAGCACTCGCTATTTATTATGCTTTATTATTTAGGGTATTCCTTAGCATACTTAAATTATCGTTAAAATTTTGCAGTAACTTTATTTTATTAGTACCTGCAATAAAATAGCGAATGATTTTTGTAATCTATTTTCGTCCTGGCGAGGTAAGCGAATTTAAAAATCTTTGAATGCAGTTTTGTCTCGGTTAGGAATATCTCCTTTAAATAAAATGAACCAACTTAAATATTTAAGGCAGTTTCACTCCAGATCCTGACTTTTTTTCCCATATTTTTATTTATAATCATACCTACTTAGGAAATGCGTCAGTTGCAAGTTCCCAACGCAAATCTTTTCATAATTTTCTCCTTACTTTTTAACCTAAGTAAACCCTAAAGCAATCTGTCGAATTGAGTCGAGTCCTCCGATTCGAGCAGTTGGATTCTTTAGGTTGCTTTTTAGGGTTCCGTACCCAAAGGGTAAAAACGGGACCCTATTACTGAGATTTCGCTGTCTGTCCGTCTGTCTGTCTGTCTGTCTGTCACCAGGCATTTCACAGATGATGTATTTCTGTTGCCGCTATAACAACAAATACTAAAATTAAAATAATTATAATAATTAAGGGGGGCTCCCATACAAAAAACGTGTTTTTTTTGCTATTTTGGATCTATTTAAATAACTGTAACAGGTAAATACTTGAAATGCTCACAGAATATTAAATTAAATATTTACTTTAAAAGGAAATAATTAAAATAAAATAAAATTAGTATTTAAGGGGGTCTCCCACACAAAAAACCTATTTTTTTTGCAGTTTCGTTTTGCTGTTTTGGGTCTATTTAAATAATTGTAACAGCTAATTACTTGAAATGCTCACAAAATGTTTAATTAAATATCTACTTTAAAAATAAATAATTGAATAAAAATAAAATTAGTAGTTAAGGGGGGCTCTCATACAAAAAATTCTGATTTTTTGCAGTTTTTGGTACGGAACCCTTCGTGCGCGAGTTCGACTCGCACTTGGCAGGTTTTTTTTTTATTTAAAGCCATATACCAGCTAATTCTATGGCCCCACTGCACGTCAAGTCATTAATAATGACGCCGCGTCACGCTGTCACGTCACCTGCTGCCCGTGACAGTTGTCACGCATGCATTAGGTCAGTCACAGGGTGACCTCTAAGACGTAATACAAAAGCAATGTTTTAAATACGTTTCCCTTGTACTAAAACCCCTGACTAGATCGCATGTTGTTAAAGTGATTATTAGTATTCTTTTTTTACGTTTCCATTAATCCTAAACTTTTCGGTTTAATGTGGTCACCTTACCATTATGTTTAGAGTAAAAAGTCTTTATGTAATTAACCCGATTGTCTTTGATTATCTGACAGATAAATTATGAAAAAAACTCACTTCGTTCTTGACGTTAGTTGTCTTGTTATAAACAACAATAAGATTTATCGTAAGTTTAGGTAAAATAATAAAATGCCTCGTGGTCATGCCTACCCGTACACGTCTATCCAGCGGACGGATATGGTAGAGTTCTATTTTACGTCTCAGAGTACAGTGCAGACGCAAACACTCTTTCACGAACGTTATCCGGACAGTCCAACTCCTACTCGTGCATTAATCAACAGAACTATCCGAAATTTAAGGGAATATGGACAGTTCTCAGTCCCAATACACGCCCAAGCTAGAAGCCGACAGCCACGACACTCAGAAGCGTTTCGGGCACAAATCTTTCGGTATTTTAGTCACCATCCAGAAGCGAGTACAAGAGACGCAGCTGCAAGATTTGGCACGAGTCAATTTTTTATTTGGAAGCTATTAAATGCAGCAGGGTTTCATCCCTTTCACTTCCAAAAGGTACAAGACATTGTGCTAGCCGACTACCCCCGAAGGGTTCAGTTTTGTCGATGGATGCTTCAAAACCTACAATTAAATATTCTATGGACTGATGAAGCTACGTTTACAAGATTTGGCTTATTTAACGTTCACAATGAGCACTTATGGTGTGAAGCAAACCCACATGCAACTCGCAGACACTCCTTCCAGACTCGGTTTTCGGTTAATGTTTGGGCAGGTATTGTGAACAATCATCTAATAGGACCGCATTTTATTGATGGAAACTTAAATGGACCAAAGTATGAAGACTTCCTGAGGAACATATTACCAGTATTATTACAAGAGGTGCCACAAGAAAACATAGATAATTTGTACTATCAACAAGATGGTGCTCCCGCACATTTTTCAATACGCGTTCGAAATTACCTAGACGAAGCGTTCCCTGAACGATGGATAGGACGCAATGGACCCGTCGCATGGCCGCCTCGCAGCCCTGATCTTACTCCGCTCGATTTTTTTTTGTGGGGCGAGCTAAAAAGACGAGTCTACGCACGAGAATCAAACACCGTTGATGAACTTCGACAAAAAATAATTGAGGCTTTTGTTTCTGTAAAAGCCAATCACTTTGTTCTCGGCAGACTTAAGGACAACCTTAGACGACGGGCGGAGTTATGTGTACAGGAAGACGGTGGCCATATTGAACACATGCTAAAATACGTGTGATTAAGTTTAGTATGTAGGCACTTTTGCATTTATCCGATTGAACAATAAATTTACTTATTTCAAATTGACATTGCTTATTATTCAATTTAAGTAGGTAGGTGAGTAAATTAGGTACTAACTCAAGAGTCTAGTTGTGTCTCTTGTAATGTTAAAAGATCGATAGCTGTAGCAGTGATAAACATTTTTAAACTTGACAAGTACCTATGACAGTCGATTATGCAGTGTACGGTGACCATAATTTGCGATTTTTATTATTATTTTTTGTTTGAGAATAAGCATAAATTAAACAAGGCTAACCTTAAGCAACGAGTTAGTGTATTAAGTTCTCTGTAATTAACTGAGCCCGAAACGCTAATTTTGTATTACGTCTTAGAGGTCACCCTGTATAGGATGTTAACTCAACGCCACACGTAACCCTGCTAATGTTCAGGCGTAATAAACAGCGACAGTGATCTAAAGATTTTTTAAATGGTTGTTTTGTTTTTGAAGTCTCATCAAACAACTTCTATCTTAGTAATGAAAGCTAACTTAGATTTTTAAACATCATTTGGTAAAGACTCGTCAACTGATGGCGTTGGGTATTCCTACGAGTATGAGGACGGCTGTCCAACATTTCTTCAATGTGTACTGAGGTTCGCTGAAAACAGCCTACATTATCCATCTTCGATTACCAGCGCCGTAATAATGATTTAGTCAAAGTGGTCTCCACGACTGAAATCGGTTGGACTGATCATCATCGTCATCAGTTCATAGACAGCGTCTAAGTTCATTCTATTGGTAGTTCAAAACTGTTATCCCACGTGCTCCCGCTAGTATTCTATCTAACCTAGTTACTCATATTTTACTTGGCATAACTTGAAAGTGTTAAATATGTATGACCTGAGAGTTTTTCACAGCTTAGTCAGGCAAAGACACTTAAAAATGCCGCTCAAAACAAAATACTACCTACATAAAACTAAAAATCTCACTATGAAGCGTTTTATGTTATAATGATCCTTCGTCCTAACGCTCATAATGACATAATATTATTATATCTTTAGTTTTCCTTAACATTTTATTTCAGGAGCGCTTGATCTATGTATGGTCATAAAACAAACCTCACCTAACCTAACCTATTTGATTTGTAACTATTTTTGAATTTAAAGAAAGTGATTGTTATTTCAATTGGTCGTTAGGGCCCATTCAGACAAGACAGTTCGGGCAAATGATTTTAAGACAAACGATGTTAGAGTTCTCTAGGGAGACCCTACTTGACACATGTCATATTATAATGGTACGTTTACACGCTTGCCGAGACTTGACCAACTTCCACAAGCTCCAAGCCTTTACAAACGCTCTTACCTTACAAAAGTTCTTGCAAGGCTCGCCAAACAGCCTGTTTACACGCTTGCGTTTGTGGATGCTTGTGTAGGCTTGCCAAGCGTGTAAACGTAGCATAATAAACAACAGCTGTTATTTGCCACAAGTGTTCAGTCTGCCTCTAAGTTCGCTATCTACGTCCATTATAATGATTCTCGGCAGAAGAATCTTGTTATTAAAACGAGGAATATGAAAATAATCTGCTTTCGATCCCCTTCCTGAGTGTTTTTGCGCCTTTTTCGAAGATCTACCCATTTATAACGTGAAAATGTTTTATTCAAAAGATTTCCGAAGTGCTAAAATTTATTATAAAAAATATTTCCATCTTTTTCCATTATCGTATCTGACTAGATTATATTACTGTCTTAGCTCTATTCCGTTCAGGATATAAATTTTTACCTAAAGTTTTACTACCAGGATATAAAGATTTTATTTTATGCTTCTACCTCCGCAAATCGTGATTTATTTTAATAACTAGCTATCGCGCTCGACTCTGACTACTTGGATTTTGCTTGTCGCTATTCCACGGGAATCAAGCGATTTTTGGGAGTAAAAAGTAACCTTAGCTAGTAGTTGTCCTTCAGAACTTAAATTATCTTCATAGCTTTTATTTAAAATCGATTCGACGGTTTAAGTATGAAAAATACACAGAGTTAATTTTGCATGAATACACGTTTTTATATTGAGATTAGGTCGATATCTTAATGCCACATGACATGAATGGAAATTATTTTAATTTTCAATTTAAATTAGATGCATACAATAATTACAAGATTCAATTGTGAAATTATTTTAAACATGTGATAAATTTACCTTTCTAAAAACTTTTTTTTTCTAACAGTAAGTTACATTATTTCAGAGTAAGTAATTCTCAAGACATGATGTAGCCTTTCGATTGTATGATAAAACTACGGGATATTTTTTCTTGTATAGTGGGTTTGATTATCAATTAAACAAGTGCAAGTATTGCTGCTTAATTTTTTTTTAATAATCTTTCCTTTCACTTAGATATTTCTTATACCTATTATACTTTCTCTCTATAAGTACTCCGTATAATTTGGCTGAATGTACAGGTTTAGTGTTGAATTAATTTGAAGCTAAATCTGAAGTTACCGCCTGATCGCTTCTGAATTCATTAACGAATCAACGGTTCGGGGCGCTACGGTATTCCCTCATGAGTTTATAAATTTAACTCTAGAAACATTATATTGCATTTCGCCTGCTGAATGCAATAAGGGCCGAAGTCTAAATTTTTGGT
>BHDV01052340.1:234908-263846 GCA_005406045.1 Adoxophyes honmai | reverse complement strand
ATCCATATGTCGATAAAATAGTCGATATTTAATTAAGCACTAGGAGCAGAAGCATTTTTGCTCCCGCCGGCCGGGGTATGTTCATAAGTGCTACTAATTAAGCATGAATAAAAATACATAGCTCTTACGTAGTCGAATTAAGTTCGTAAGACACTTGACTACATGTAAAAAGGATACAAGCAGCAACAACACTAAACGCAGCAAACACTCTTTAGCAAACCGGCATAAACCGGTTGAAATGTTACAAATGATACCCCTACCGTTTTCAATCTGACAATAGAGAACAACTATTGACACCATAGATTATCAGAGAGATTATCGGCGACTATACAACTGCGAGTCCTCAAATTCTTTGAGCACATCACTCGCAACGAGGGCTCCATGGATCTTTTGTTGTGGTGCAAGGGAAAGTTGAGGGCAAAAGATCTCATCTACGGGAAAACGATCAACGATTGTTCTCACTTCACCAGACACAGACGCGAGGCGGCTGGTCGCAAGAGCTGCTGTGTCGCAAGCATCGACTTGGACTGACTGTCAAGACACTGTCAAGAGTGCACGTCTATGAAAAAGAATTGACACTAGAACCAGTCTTAACGTAGGTAGTACTTACCGTCCTGATCATAGTCCACGTCTCTGGTCAGCTGCAGCAGCTGCAATGTCCTCTGCTGCGCGTGCTGCATGTAGTCTGCGATGGCCTTGTGGTTGTCCAGCACTTCGTCCTCGGCGCGCTGGAGCTCCGAGATCGCCTCGTGGAAGTTGTACATCTCGGCTGACATGTCGCCCTCCTGGAATAATAGATGCAGGATGTTTTATAAAAATTGTGAATAACAATAGGTAAAGGCCGGTCGCGGAGCACAGCGTTTGAGAGTTGACCCGATGCTATTTCTATCGCATGAAATAATATTGCCCTCATACTCGCACAATGCGCTCAAGTAAAGAAGTCAGAAAATTATAGGTAGTGCGCGTGTTGTCTCGCGCATATTACTGTGCTAACCCTACTAGTCTGCATGTAAACAACAGGGCCGCGTTTAGAGGTACAGTATTCCCAAGAAAATAAGTCACATCGGCTGTTACCGTCTGCGCCGAGAAGCGTAGAACGATATCCGAGAGTAGCCGATCGAGTAATTTATCTATATTGAACTTTATTTACAAACGCTTTGGCCACAATTTTGCTTGCTATGCACACATTTTAGTTCGGGTATTCGACGCATTTGGCGCTGGGATGCTAGACATCTGTCATGAGTCATCTGTCTGACACTTCAATCAATAACCAATCACAACGCAAGTGTTCAGCGCGCGAAAAAATCTCTTTTATCATCGGTAGATCGAAGTTTCCCGCGCCACAAAACTGGTCTATTACGCCGGTACATCGTGAGGCATTCTTTGTTTGGTAATACTGTATGTGTGGACTCACGTTGAGCGAGCGCAGCTGCGCCAGGTCGTCGTGCTCGGGCTCCATGTCCACGTCGGCGGCCGGCGACTCGGCGCGCGCGCGGGACGACTCCGCAGTGCCCAGCTCCTTCACCCTGGGGACACAAGACAGGTATTGAGACGACTAACACCAGGAAAAAGCTAAAGGTTCGCCATCCCTGCTGTTAGCTTTTTCCTGGTGAGCAGGGATGGCGAACCTTTTGTGATATCCCTATGAAAATTGGCACAGACAATCTTTAGACCCTGAGAAAGGACATAGGCTATCTTTTATTGCGAAAAATAACTATTCCACGCGGACGAATAATCCATTATAAATCTATACGAGCGTTGAGAAGTTTGCTTTTTATGAACAGATGCCTGTGCTTTGATGATTTAAAGACAGATGATTGTAAAATTGATGTTTACCACCACCTAAAATTATTTTCAGAAAACTAAGCCATATTGAAATATAACAAAGATTGATTATAATAAAACAAAATAAATCTTGCCAAAGTTTTGCTATTTACAAGACATAAAGTTGAAAGTTTTTGCTATTTTTTTTTCAAGTCTTTCTACTTTTAATACACAACTAAAAATAATAGGCAAATACAAAAAAAAAAAAACTCCCAGTTAACTAAACCCAAATCATTTCCAACAAGCTGGAAGCTATAAAACTACCCCGTTGAACACTACGAATTTCAACGTAAATCATGGCCATACAGCGTAACAAAATGACCCAACCTACAAATAAAGACCCTTTCTCACCTGTCAGCGTATCGCAGCGTGTTGAGACTGTGCTCGCAGGAGTTGAGCGCGGGCGACACCATGGCGATCATGCAGGTGCGCGACTTGTCGCCGATGAAGCTGTCGCGGAGCACCTACGACAAACGATAGAACAATGAACAGCTGGGCCATTTTACAAGATACCCCCTTTTATTTCTTAGTCTGTATTAAAACCTGCGACAGCCGATACGACGATAGAAACAGTTAACAGTTTTTCATTTTCAACGAAAATTGTTTTTTCTTACGCAGGATCATGAACACTTTCGATTCAAATAAAAAAAATGTCACCAATTTCTCATACGCTTTTTTTACATTCCGTAACCGACATTTAAATTTAAATCGCTGCTCCTTTCTACTATTCAAAGATTGGCTGGCATTGATCACTTTTGGGATAAATCCGCCCTATTACTTTAATTTTTTATTAGCAACTTATCTGTATTTTTAGTACAATTAAGAGTTTTTTACGTTACGTTCTAGGTGTATGAAAAACATAACAGAATGGAAAACATTTTTGGGACATCTTTTTACTATACATATCGATACTACTTACCAAATATCAAGAGTATAACTCTTATAGCTTCGGCAAAAATGGCTGTGACATACAGAAAAACATAGATTGCGAAACTACATGGGTTCCATCTCGTGCCATTTGGCTACGAAGCCCTAAAAAGGGACGACCCCTTGTCTAGTTGGCGTTACCTGTGTGAGCTTTGACGCGCGGAACGGCAGGTGAGCGCCCTTCATGCCGAGCGCGCGGATGCACTCTTTCAGAGCTAGCAGAGACTTGTTGATTTCGGCACCTTCCATTCCTGGAAAGAAAACAAACAAATTTATTACAAAAATTGGTCGCTTTTCGTTTTTTTTTGCACATGAAAACCGGAAAACACTTCATGGAGATTTTCAGACGCCTATACCCGACCACTGGATAAACTGTTAACGGTCAATTTCCGTCCACCTTATATAATTAGAATCACGTATATGTTTATTTTATTCAATGCAGTAGCTTTTTGAAAAAGTTTTAGAGTCATGTGCGACTCCGTATGGCAATCGTAGCTCTCTCATCAGTGTTCTTAAAGCTCCCTAAAAAAAACTATTTAGTCCGTCCGATACATTACCAAAAAATATTACACATGTATTTTTTTATTTATTTGACAAACGAAAAAATACGCTAATATTTACAGTGCTTAAAAGTTTCGCGTGACGTCACTATATGGTACAATTTTTACCTTTACGTGACGTCACAAGCCCCAACTCCGGGAGTTTGACGATCTATACCTTTAATGTTTAGTTATTTGATGAAACAAAAAACTCGTGTCTCATATTTGTGCATGATGTAACTAACGGACTAATTAGAATTTCATATCTTTAACCCAGTCGACATTTTTATTCAGAACAGAAATGTTTATTTTACTCAATGCAGTAGCTTTTTACAAACGTTTAGAGTCACGTACGGCCTTCGTACATCTCTCATCAGTGCTTTAATCTTCCCTCACAATACAATTTAGCGGCGTATATCGTATCACTCACGTGTCTGCCGGTTGGCCGAAGACGTATCCGCGCCGCGCTCGTTGCCAGCCAAGTCGATGAGCGAGAACTTGCCGTGCACGCGGTGCATGCCCGGCGAGCGGACCACGATCTGGAACACCGCGTGCGACCGGGACGAGTTCGAGTTCGCAGACGTCTAGGGAAAGAACAACAAACCACATTAATAACATAACTTAATGTTATAAACATTATATACTTCTATTATTATTTTGCTCCCGTGAAGTGTCGGGATAGAATAACACCTCTCCATTTCTTCCGTGGACGTCATAAGAGGCGATTAAAGTTAAACGTCCACTTATCGGTATCGTACGCAACGGACGTATCGCACGCAACGGATCGTATTATTTGTATAGAAAGTCATATAAGAGCGTCCACCTATCCGCATGGTACGCATCGCACATCGCCATACAACGTGTCCCTAGCCTATGGACATAGACGAATACTACACGTTCATTAGGGTATTTTTGACTAATATGCCAAATATTAAAACAATCGGTTCAGTATTTATAGAGAAAACAATGATTTTAAAGTTTTGGCCTTTGGAGCACCCTTTATTTACACTGTGTTAATTAAAACGCATTTATGTGGTTAATTCAATCTCTTTTGAACAGTTTGTAGAACTGTAATAACAATTTCGAAGTAAAGACTCTTTAGAAGTTCACCATAACTCTGTGGTAACTGCATGGTTTTCTTTTAAATCAAGTGACACTGACTAATGTCACGTTGCCACACTTTTCAATGTTTACTCACGAAAAGTAGTTTGGAAAGATGGGGCTTTATTCTCATTTATGGGGAGTGCAATCAGAATGGGAACCTCGCTATAAGAACGTACCGCGAAGGAGCTGTAACCCGCCAATTGCCTATCTGGGAAGAACAGCGTATTATGGAATACTTTCGCCGAACGCCAACGTCTAGCTTGTGGCGAGCGGCTCGCCGTTTTAATGTTCACCGTAACGCTGTTCATGCAATATTGAAACGAGAAAAGTGACACCCTTATAAATTTCGCAAAGTACAACCGCTTTTGTCTTGCAACAGATCATTGAGAGTGGGATGGAATATTGTCAGAGTAGTTGCAGGAGAAGGTCGTAGAAACCCCTTCTTTTTTATCAGACATAATTTGGACGGATGAAAATACCTTTACACGAAATGGTATGTGTATCCCCGGATCTGACACCTGATCAGATTTTTTTGTGTGATTTTGTAAAGGACGAAGTTTACTCAAGTGATGTGAACACCATAGAAATTAGAAGGTCCAGAGCAACATTAGGCGCTGTTTACACATACTAAGAAACGTTAGCCGTTTTGACCATTTCAAATTTTTAATTTTTTAATTTTTGTTTATTTAATAAAATAAATGCTGTTTATGTAAACTTGGTTTCATTAATTACTTTTATCCTACATTTGCAAATTTTAATTTTGATAGGTAATTGCTAGTTCGATCGTTTAATAATAGATTTCAAATACAATAATAGAGGCCATTATTGCTGGTAAATCAAAAATTCTGCTATTTGCGATCGTGTATGTTGCCTGCTTGCCTGCACGCACACAGTCATATCCCTGCCGTTGACTTTGACATGCGTGTTACACTCACACTGACGTCTCTTTTCGTCTTCTTTATGTCAATAATAATACAGAGTGATACTTTTTTTTGTTGATTATCTGGAATTAAATTTGTTAGAAAAAAAAATATTTTTATTTTACGTCTAATTAAAACAAAAACTGTTTCACTGCATTTGTGAGAAGCAGTATTACTAGGGTTTTCATTCTGTGTCCATAGGCTAGGGACACGTATATCTGATTGAATGCGATGCGTGCGATGCGTGCGATGCGGGCCTGTGGACGCCTACCTTAAGAAAATACGTTTTGGTGTTATTTGAGTGACAGGCTAACCACCTGTCACTATTATTTCTTACGAATACATTTCGCCTGTAAGTTGGAGCAGTCAGAGCAGACGAATCGTCAAGACTATAACTATTACACGCTTTGCAGCCACCTCCTGCATAATTTATACTAACAACATAACACTGGTAACACACACTGATTAAAGACTCTCGTCTTGAGGCACTGACGTATATGGGATGAAAAGACATTGCGTAAATTCCCGGACGCTACCCAATCGAGTTGGATTTGGCGGTTGACCTCTTTCTCGAAATTGGACTTACCTGATTGAACCACTTGTCCTAGGTAGATGTATGGGCAACAGGTACTTATGGCGGTCTAAAGGGGAGAGACCTATGTTCAGCAGTGGACGTCTTATGGCTGAAATGATGATGATGATGATGATGATGATGATGATTCTTAACTATAGATTACTGTACGGTACTGACCTGTCCAGAGGTCCTGGCCGCGTTCCCGTGCTGTATAAGCCGGAGCACTTCATCCACATTGTCAACGACCTTCTCCGTGAGTCCCACGATCTGTACTTGCTGCTTGCCGTCTTCTAAAACGCGGAGTTTGGCCTTATCCGCTAGGAGGTCGAACACCTGTGAACATAACTGTTGGTCAGTGGTTGCCTGGTGAAGTTTGAGTATTCAACATGGATTGATGGTTTGTAGGGTGTTAGATTTTAATTTGTACGCTTAAGTTACTGTTTGCTCTTTTTTTTTCAATTAGTATTAGTTTTGATAACATGACATCTTTTTAATAAATCAATAATATTAAAAAATATTCACTCGTATAAATAATTACCATTTTATTAATGCTGACCATTTTTTCCCTTACTTTAAATAAAAAATGATTCTTCATACTCAGATGGGTGATTTCGATATAAATAAAAAAATGACCACAATTTTTCATACAAGTGTAGCAACCTTAGTGCCACCTATCGTCAACTAGTAAAACTTCTTCTACAAATTTCATCAATTGTAAAGTGTTCTACATCGCGCAAACAAAGTTTCGAAGATCGGTTGCATAAATACAACTTCCAACTTTCTCTGTGGACTTCGGTCCCCAGGCATAACATCGGCTTGGAGAGAGATCTCTCTATTGGAGTCTTTCCCACACAAGTTGTTGTGATTCCATTCCGTGATCGCCATACTCATACTAAGTCTATGAAAAAAGGTTACTTTTTTTTACAAATAAAATAAAAAAACCGACGGTCTAAACAGTGTCCAATAGCCTCGTCTATACCTCTTGCGTTGTCACAGTACCTTGCCAGAGTAGATCTCAAAGAAGGAAGCTGACACGATGAGGTTGAGCGGCTTGTACTTGGGCGACTTGAGGTACGCGAACACGTCGCGCGCCGCCATCGCGTAGATGCCCTTCTTGCAGTCCTGAGTCTTGCCCTGAAATATACGACATATTGCTTAAGTTACGTACATATGTGGGAAATAGTAAGGTGTGGGGGAGATAGATGACATGTGTACGAAATGGATGAAGTTCGAATGCCGGAGCTGAAAGGATTTTGTTTTATGATTACGGTTGTTTTTAAATACTAGTTTTTGACAGATACAGATTCAATGTAATAGAGTTGCTTAGAAAAAGGTTATAATATAGAAGAGTCTATCATGCTCAGAAGATACGCGATAAAGAAACCTGTTTATACGTAACAATTTCCGACATATTATGGAAATACAGACGTGATTGTATGTATGTACGTATGTACTAGTATTCTGTACCTGGAAGTCCCCGCCCATGGTGTGCGTCTTCCCGGAGCCGGTCTGTCCGTAGGCGAAGCACGTGGCCATGCCGCCCTCGAAGATCGTCTGCACCAGCGGCTTGGCCGTGTACCTGCGGGAGCCAAACACTGCAGTGTACCGGCTACCGGCTAGCGGCTAATATTTAATATAATAATTTATATAATTTAAATTTTAAAGGGGTCTCCCATCCAAAAATCATTGATTGTCTCTTAGTTTTAAGTTCAGACATGTAAGTATCCAACGTGTTACAAATACCGGATATTAAATGAATAATCTTAAACAAAAAAAAACCGACTTCAAATTTGGGCTATACTGAAAACATTTGTCTAATAATGAGGGTGACCTTCCATCACCAGCAGGCCTCACTAATTACTGAAATTATAATTTCCAGTCTACAGGTGCATTCAGTATTGAAAGAATTATCCTTTAACTCCTAAGCATTAAGGAGTTGACCTTCCATCATCAGCTCAGTCATATTTTTTTTTCTGCCAGACGTAAATACTGGTGTAGCTTTGAAAAATGTACTAAAAACATTACCTGTGCCAATAAAATTTGAGGGTTGCCCTCGATTTCCCTCATATTCCATCACCAGATCAAGATATGCTGGCAATGGGACCACCTGGAAACTATACCCTTTCAAACAAAAAAAGAATTTTCCAAATCGGTCCAGGCGTCTTCGAGTAATCAGCGAACACACATAAAAAAAAAAAAACAGTTTTTAAAATCAGGCAAAATTGCATCATGTATGCAATGTTGCAGCATTGTACGGTACCGGCTCAGCATCGGTAAAGTAAGCAACAACGTTTCCCGTATACCACTCGGCCCAGACACTCACCTGTAGACGATCTCATTGGTGCAGGCGTCATCGAACGCGTAGTCGAAACGGAACTTCTGGTTCTCGAGGTACTTGGTCAGGTCCACCTTGTTCTTGGGCTCGTGCACGATCATCTGGTCGCGCGTCGGCACGCTGATCACGTCCACCTGCACAATGGGCGTGAGTTAGGGCCTGCGGTGACGCACAAAAACTCCGGCGCACAATGCATACAACCCACGCAGGCTTTTTGTGCGCCGCAGACTCGATCGCATGCGCGCGGCAGCACAAAACAGAAAGGTACAGTCAATCAACGCTCAGCGGCCGCTCTGGGGATGTCGATTATGGCGTATTCCCTAAAACTATCGTGATATTTGCATCGTTGCACTTGTATCTATATGCTATCTGGATAAGAGAGGCAGTGTAACAAAGCCCTAAAGGGCGATTATTCGTATCAACCGTCTGATTATTCTGGCCAGATTTTACATGGTATTATATCGACGGTGAAGTACCAAGAACTCCTAACTACGAAAACTAAACTTTACAGGAGATGAAAAAAACGTCTCATAATACGGCAATAATACGGTGCCGTGATTTAGTTGGTATTGTCATTTATTATTATGCGGCTAAATAATAAGAGTATTAAACCAGTGTCTTCAGCAATGATGCCAAATCAAATTTCGAGCATGATCAAAAAAAAATTTCAAATTCGCCAAAATGTTAGTTAGGAGGTCTTGGTACTTCACCGTCGATATGGTACATTACAGGTATAACAGGTAAACTGCCCAGCATACCTCCTTCTTGTTAAGCTCCTTCTTGTTGAGCGGCCGCTTGCGCACGCAGACGGTGATCTGGTGGTCCTCGACCGGCTCGGTGCCGGTGAGCGGCCGGAACTCGATGCTCTGCTGGTACTCGCGGATCATCGCCAGGAACTCCCAGTTGGGGTTGCCCGGGTCCATGTTCATCAGTGCTTCCTGGAAGGGAAAATGACAACCAGTATGTTAGTTCCTCGCTGTTATGGAGTTAGCGGATGAAAAAAAGATAGGACAGCAAGTCTTTTTGACGGTCTGCATGCCATGCTGAACGCGACGGTGAGCAGTCGTTTATAAAGTGTCGTTTAGTTTGGCAAAAAAAACGTCAACAAGAAGACGATGCTCGAAATACACTAAGTATTTCCAGACACGCTTACTATCAACCCTTACACAGCACTGCCGCGCTATCGCAGATACTCTACGCAACCCAACTCCCTCTACCGGTTCCTTCCTAACGACCTATTTCGCTTCGCCTTCTCAAGTAGGATTGCTTCTGGTGCTGCTTCTCACGGTTCATCCCAAGTCCTTTTACTCGTACCTCCTTGACAACATCCATACGTCCACGCCCAGATAGCACTAAAACCAGTCCCCATCCCAAGATATCCTCAGCTCACCTTCTCCTCTTTAAGCTCGACCTGCTTTTGCCGCCGCTTCTGTTGGTTCCTCCGTAGTATCTTTGCCTCTTTGACAACATTGAACACCACTCTTCGACTCAGATCCCCACAAAACCGGTCCCCCTTCCCAAGATATCCTAACCTCCTTGAACTGCCTACCATTGCCGCCGCTTCTGGTGGTTCCTCTCAAGTCTCTTAACCTCCTTGATAACACTGGGCGCTACTATTCAACTCCAATCCCACTAAAAGCCTCTACCCCTTCCCAAGAATCCCAAGGTATCCTTAGATCCTCACCTTCTCCTCCTTGAGCTCGGCCTGCCTCTGGCGCCGCTTCTCGCGGTTCTCCTTGAGCCTTTCCACCTCCTTGACGACATTGGATCGTCTAACAGCGCCCGAGGCCACCGCATGAGGCACCGATACGGTACTGGAAGCCGCGCCCGCGCCGCCGCCGCGGGACAGCCCGCTGCCAGCCGTCGGAGGGTTGCTGAACTGGAATTATAGGACACATGTGTCAGCTTCAGCTTGCTCCAACTCTGATTTCGATACGACTCGTGATAAATAGATAATACATTGAGAAGTTGTAACTGGTGCTACCATTCTAATCTAACTTCTACAATAAACATGGTATGATAAACCTACTATGTATCTGGAATTAACAGGGAAGAAAAACTCGAGTATTATTTTCTAAGATTTGTGGAATATAAGGACTTAAGGAGGTACGAGACTTATTCTTCTGGAGATTGTGATGGATTTTCACGGGTTAAAAATAAAAATCTCAACAAGTTTATTGATACAGACTTTATAGTTTCAGAATACCATCGCCCTATATTCATTGCAGTGAAACTACAATAAGACTTGAATCAAAGCAGCTAAACCGTTATATCTAACATCCCAGAAGAATAAGCCTCGACAGGATATAAGGATAGTCCCAGACCGACTTGCGCCATCTAGAGTTAATTAGTTAATTGTCATTCGTCAAGACTAAATCGTCTTATCTTGGACTATTTCTATCAAACGGCAAACAATTAACTGTAACATGGGTGAGGAAGAACCGCCTTTCTTTATGCGATGCTGGCAGTTTGGTAGAAACACCCAACTGTCCTAAGATTTAGATGGAATCTGGCGCAAGTCAGTCTCGGCGGACAGGATGGGGAACCTCTTTGTTGTTCCTCGCGTTCCTCGGCGCGTAGGGCAGGTGTTGGGGCAGCACCGACGCGGCGCTGGGCGTGGCGCCGGCGCGCGCGCGCCCCGACGCGGGCTGCGGCGGCGAGCGGGCCGCCTCGAGGGAACGGCGGGAGGGGGTCAGTTCACACACCGGTTTTCCCATGGCAAAGCGATGCGCGAATTTACCCCCTACGCGCAGCATTCAAATAGGCCAAAATTGACAGGTGTGAAGCCCTTACGCTACCTAACGCGGATTACGGACGTCCACAGACTTATATCGAAACAGATGACTCATGTGTATGTACTTTGCGTGCCAAAATGGTGCCAAAAGGGAGAGCAATGCTCTTCATTTGACGCGATTCAATTTAGTTTTCTACCACTTAGATTAGGTTTAACCGCCTAGAGACAAGACAATTTCAATAAGGTGGCGTCATCTTTGTATCGGTTTCACTCGGACTGTCATCATCTCCCATCACTAAAGCGCTCATATGACGATGCAGTAGGTAGAGAAAACGTGGCATGCATGGTGTTCATACAATTTCTTACTAGGCGGGCGTCCGTCACGCATAATATGCGTCAGCTAGCGTAGGGCCTTATGCGTTGCGCACCTGTCTATTTTGGCCAAATTGAATGCCGCGTACTGTACTTAAAACCCCATGTTGTGTCTGGTGTAGAATAAAAGCCGTCACACATTAAGCAGATACGGTAAGATTTTTGTTACAGAACATATATCTGTCGATATCGCTCCCTATACAATTCAATGAGTTACCACACACTGCGCAGATTTACCGTCAGGTATCTTTTGACACCGACATATGGAAAAATGGCATTTATACGCGGATAAAATATTATCGTATATGCGTAGTCTGTGACGGGCTTAACACCTCTCCATTTCTTCCACGGATGTCGTAAGAGGCGACTAAGGAAATAGGTCAAGATAAGCTTTAGAGAGGCAGACGGACAACGAAGTGATCTTAAAAGGGATTCTTTTTCTTTAAAGGTACGAAATCCTAAAAAACACTAAATATTACAATTGTCTCTACTGTCATCTCCTTTAAATGTACATTAACAAATACTTAGTACTATTTAAATAATAATACTTAGTATAATGTCGTCTGAGATGTAGAACGTAACAAACCGGACGTAGTATACCACATCCGCGTATTACGCGTTAGTACACTTCATACTCCTACGAACCATCCCAGACAGCTCCGTTTATAAGGTGATATACGAGACGAGTACTCGTACACGCCCGTTCATTCACCTGCGCTAGAGCTAATAAAATCAATTCGCACCCGCTCGGGTTGCATTACAAACGTTTTCTTGACCCAACCTTGAAGGCACAGGAAATGTGATCAGAATGGACGTCATTTTTTTTCAGAAATCATTGCGTGGAAACCTGAACACAGCAATGGTCCGCCTTAGATTTGGAGAAAAACTCTCTTGAGGGGAGCCCTGCGCCCACCATTGGGACGTATTGTGCAGGATCACTATTAGTTATTGTATATTAACCCAGCAAGGTTCCGCGTACAGCGTAAAATAGAAATAATTGAGCGGAAAATAAAGTTAAAGAAACAGAAAGTAAAATTCAAAATTTCACGACTGCAAGTTTTTACCCGACTATGAGGCCCAGCCATTTAGGGTCCCCGCATACGGGCCACCAGTCACAACCGCAAAATGCCGTCACCTGCATATTTCGTGTAATTTTCATACATTTTATATGGACTCGCCGCACACTGTTGACGCCAATGTCCACCGCACGCTACAATCGTCGCAGCTCGTTTCTTGCGCCCCGCACCCGCCACTAAACGGCTGTCTGAATCTGAACTAAACAAGTGGCTGTCGCGCGTTTATAGCTGCGACTAGCTTCTCGTGGCGGCGTTTGTGGCTGTGGTTGTGGCCGGAGGCCCGTGTGCAGCGACACCTAGCGTCACGGCTTCAATTTTAAAGTGAGCTATCGGTTGCAGCATTCTAGTGAGACTCACCTGCTGCGTGACCCGTGCGGGGTTGGGCGCGGGCGCGGGCGCGGGCGGCACGTTCTCGGCGCCGCGGCGGCCCGTCGTGTCGCCGCCGTGCCCGTTCGTGTAGCCCGGCGCGACCGACGCGCGCGCCTGGTTGTTGCGCGTCGCTCGCGTCGCCGGCGCTAAGGGCAGGAGTTAGAACTAGAGTGTAAATTCAGATTACGTTGCCCCAAGGCCTTTGTATATTAAGCTGTTATTCTGTACCTTGGTTTTTTGTAATTGTTTTATGTGCATTAAAGAGTAGTACAATACAATACACTGGCCCCAAGCAGCGCTGCGTCGCGCGCGCCAGTGTACAATGAAATCGTGTAGTGAATAAAGTTGTACTATCAATAATGTGCGCGCAGCGCCGCTTCGTGTCTCGTCTTGAACCTTACGTCAACACGGCTAAAGACAGGTCGCGGAGCAGAGTAAGCTTAGCACGGCAACACGCTCTAGTCGAATCGGGTGCGGGATTTTCTGACGTCTTTAATTAGACAGTGACAGATACAGACAGACTCGCGCGTATTTCTGCCCGCGGCTTGCGGTGCTAAGCCTGTAGAGAAGTTCGAGCGATGACCCGCTGCTATCTACCACACACGTAGAGTAATATTGCCCTCACGCTCGTACAGTGCGACGCACGTGCTCAAGTGCGGGTCAACACTGGAATTTCGCTGTGCGCCGCGATCGACTAAAGCCTGCGGCATCTAAGTTAGAAAGGTGTGGAGTAATGGGGAAATAAGGTGCGGGGCGCGATCTTATCCTAGGTACTACTCCAAAACCTTGGCAAGTCAGATGCCGGGCTGTGGGATTGATATGGTTACTTGTACAGACATTCCACGCTGGTGCTGTCTTTCCACAAGCATTGTAGAAAACTTATAATCGTCAACTTTTTAAATTTTATGGCAGAAAATACAACACCAGCATGGCTGTTGGAGGTAGCATTACATCTGTGCTAACGAAAAGAACAAAAGGGTCCTGCCAATTTACTTTCTTAACTCTAATACAGCTAACCGTCGGTCCATGAATCATACTACAAAATACTACAAGCCGAAAAATAAACGCAGAGTACTAACTAGCAAACCGAAACGTGCATTAAGCAAAACAACGCCGAACGCAACGTGCTACAGGCTGTGTCCCTTACGTGGTTGCAGCTCGTGTTGCTCCGTCGCCGGCACCGGCTCGACAGGCAACTGTTTGGGCGACTCTGCGACGAACGCCTCAGTCGGTTCTTCGCTTTCCGCCGAGACGGAGGCGACTTTCCGTCGGAATCTTAACCACGAACAGCACATGGCAGTATTTTTTAAGTAGAATCTTTTGGCATGTTCCGACACAATCAAATCGATTTGTTTACAAGCGACATGTACGCTGTGACGGATTATTTGGAATGGCACTGTGCGTCGGCGCAAGGCGATCCGCGCTCGCCATATTAGGATCCGTTTCCGCAGTCAAGGCAATGAACCATGACGCATGCGCGGCGAAGGTGAAGTTGCATGCGCGGTTCACACACAATTTAACACGGTATCTAGATCAAAAACGTGGTAAAAACGGCGATCTCGTTTCACAGCAAGAAGTCTTTTAAAAAGCTGGGGGAACCGTGATTGTTCGTATTAGACGCGTGGAAAAAACTAGCGGCGTTGATGGAAAAAGTTTGAATGGAACTTGTGAAGTAGCTAATGGACGCGGCGAACCAACAGAGCTACAGAAAGGGAGTTTAGCAACCCTAAAAGTAAAATGCCTAGCGGAGCGCTCGACAACTTTGGTCAACAAAACTTTGGGCGAATTACTAAGTTCGTGCTTGAAAGTGAAAAGTTTATAAAACAACAGAGCCGTGTAATCAATATAGAACCGAATTAGAAATCCGACTAAACAATTCTTCACAATAGAAACCAGCCCACGCCGGTGGCGAAACACTGACTGGCGCGTCTTCAACGCAGATCAATTACAGTCTTCGAACGGGTAAAATTGGAAAATAATTATCGTACGTTAGCGATCGTCTTTTGTCCTGATGAAAAATGGACGGAGTGACGTCACACGGCTGAAATGGCCCGATCGATATCGATAGACGGCCGGGTCTAAACGTGGTCTAGCGACTGAATCGTAATGGAACGACTGAAGCGGGTAATGCTGTAATTAGTAATTAAGTTAACGTTAGCGGTGCCGTCTTTAATTACAACTCGGCAACTTCCCAGCTTGTGAAATTGCAGGTTTGCAGTATCGTTGTGGATTATCTAAACCGTATACATTACGTATGTGTTTATTTAGCTTACGACTCACTGCATCACAAAATGAAATGACAATCACAACACAGTCTGACCCAGAATAGAAAGTTCAAAACTGCAATGAAAACACATCTATAAACAGAATATAACTCAACTCAATTAAACCACCACCACAAATCGGAAGTCGTTGCAATCATATTAAAATAATTCACTGCAAGCGCTTAGCAGTAACACGTCCAATTTGAATTTTCGCTATTAATTTTGAGTTAGCGTTATGACGCTAGAAGAATGATCAGTTTAAAGAAGTAGATATATTACCAGTATGTAGTACTACTATATTTAATTATACATCAATTAGCTAGGGACACCAGAGCACTCGTAAAGCGACGAAAAACAAGCAAAAAGTTCTCAAAACCACACGTTTGATAAAATCACGTCTTCATTTTAGTAATTCAAACGTAACTGTTATTGGGCGTTAAGTTATTAGTCTATTTGCGTTCGATTCGACTCATAATAAAAATAAAAATAAAAATAAATCCACGTGTATACTAATCAGCTGATTTACGTCAAAACGACAGAAACGTCACCAATTATAAAAAGGTAGAACGAAAATTTCAAAAAGGCCAGTTGCTTATTAAGAGCTGCTCGTTGCCATGTCACCACACTTTTTGAACAGAGAAGTCTAATCAAAACAGTTCTAATCAAAAATTAAGAGTGCACCAAGGCCCCCAGTATGCTTTAACCTAGTCTCACCACGTATTTGACTCGCTTTGTCTTGTGAAAGAATTTATGTGCTAGAAAAGGACGCATTATATGTCACTCATTCGTTTTCCAAAGGTTGTCCGGGATTGTCAGTTAATTTGGTTCTAATGGTTCTATTTTAACCCGGACAAATACGGTAGTTCTTGACTCCGGAATATCGCAGTTCATTCTTTTGTTCATTTAATTTGTTCGCTTATTCGTTGTCAGAATTGAGTTTGAAAGTTGCGTGCAGTTGTGGGGATTTTATTTAAAATTTTATTATAAAACAATTAAAACTATTGAAAGTAGCTGTGTTAAAGTGGATAGTGGACTTCTGGCATCATGTCGTGTGTGATTCCAGGATGTAAATCACATTCTTCGCGACAAGAAAGTGATTTAACGATGTTGTCGTTCCATCGGTAAGTTTTTGTAAAATTATTACTAAAAAGTGAACTGAATGCCAATATAAATACAAAACGAAGTACGCTGCATCTTTCTACAGCGAACATCTGTCGTAATTAGTACATCAGTAGAGTTATAAGCGATTTTTAGAAGCTATTTGAACTTCCCATAGTGATGTAATTATAGTTATCGATAATACATATCGATAATAAAATACGGTCGCTATAGTGAAAAACAAAACTGAAATAAAATTAATTCTGACTTTAGTACGCCCAAACCAAAGTCACAGTTCAACTAACATTTTTTTTAACCGACTTCAAAAAAGGAGGAGGTTCTCAATTCGTCGGGATTTTTTTTTATGTGTTCGCTGATTACTCGAGGACCGATTTGGAAAATTCTTTTTTTGTTTGAAAGGGTATAGTTTCCAGGTGGTCCCATTGTCAGCATATCTTGACCTGATGATGGAATATGTGGGAAATCGAGGGCAACCCTCAAATTTTATAGGCACAGGTAATGTTTTTAGTACATCTTTCAAAGCTACACTAGTATTTACGTCTGGCATTAAAAAAAAATGACTGAGCTGATGATGGAACGTCAACTTCTTAATGCTTAGGAGTTAAAGGATAATTCTTTTAATACTGAATGCACCTGCAGACTGGAAATTATAATTTCAGTAATTAGTGAGGCTTGCTGGTGATGGAAGGTCACCCTCATTAGACAAATGCTTTCAGTATAGCCCAAATTTGAAGTCGTTTTTTTTTTGTTTAAAATTATTGTTTGGCTAATATAATCTGTAATTGTTCTTAGGGGGAGTGCAGACGACAGACTTTTTGTTGCGATCGAGTCGGCGACGCACACAAAGTCTGCTAGGATTGTATGCATTGTGCGCCGGACTTTTTGCGCGTCAGTTTCTGCATATAATTCCATAGGCTCTATTTTCACTGACTAAAAAGTCCGTCGTGGATAGTTTGTTGTCTGCGTAGGGCCGTATAGTGAAAAAAACAAACTTTTGGGCACCTTTTTTACTCCGACTGGAATGAAAAGAGCTCTTAATTATGTATATATTGTAAAAAAATGCCTAAGATTGTGTTATATGTGTTATAAAAAAAAATATTAAATGGTCTTATGTTTCCCTTAAAACCCTCAAAATCAGATAAAAGCGACTTATTCCAAGACAAAATTTATTCTCGTTTTGTTAAATCCACCCCAGTCACACTTTATATAAAACTCCTACTATAAAAATATGTCTCATACTTTTTCATAATCTAACTAACGGACTAATTATAATTTCGGTTTTTTAATCTTGTCGTCATTCATATTAGCAAAATCCTTTTTTTGGCGGATGTGTACATCATACCTACCTGCATGTCAAGTTTCAGCCCGATCCGTCCAGTGGTTTGGGCTGTGCGTTGATAGATCACTATGTCAGTCAGTCACTTTTGAATTATGTATATTTAGATATTCGCTTTTATAACACTTATTATTTTGATTAAATGCATAATTGTTGTTAATAAGTAAAATTGTTTTTCTTTGAAAACCTCGATAAGTTTATCGATAAGACATTGAGTGTGTCACATCACTGGTAAGGAAAGTTTTAGTGACAACCCTTGAAAACGCGTTTTGATTTTCATCAGTCTATCCCTTTCTAACAGACTAACATTCCCATAAGACAAAGCGAGTCAAGTATATACGTCCAGGTGGGTCTTAATAGACTGTTTCTAAGTCTTTCATTATTCTGAGGAGTGCACCCACAGAAATAACAAGACTTGACTACCGTTGCTATGGTAACGCACAACATTAGTGTGATTTCGATATGGACCGATCGGGAATTGGGGACAGGTTATCCCCAGGTCACCACTTGACCTTCATTAACAACATTAACATCCACCTATGCTCATGCGGCATGCCAAATCATATCTTAATCATACAATAACATCAGGGGGATCGGAGGTTCCCAAACGTTTTTAACTGCTACTTCTTTTACAATTTGTAGTTTTTTCGCGACCCACTTTAGAAAATAAACTATTTTAGTCCTCGTATGAATGACGATATCTACGAAGTTTGGATCTACGACAACGCTACGCTGCCCAAGGACGTAATGTAGGTGCTATCTGAGAACTCCTAACATAGATACTGAATGATATGTATACAAAGCAGGGCTTGCAAAGCACTGAAACCCGTGGAATGGCTCTGTAAGCGCTTTGAAAGCACTGAAACGTGAGTTTACTAAGCTTCGATAGTTTCAACATAAAAGATGCATAACAAGCACTCTTTCGCTTTGTCCTGGCTGGCTGCCAAGTTGATTACAATCCCAGATTACTAGTTCAAATTCATACTCTGACAACTCCAGTCCAAAAAATGTGATAGTAACCAAGTCACCTTACAAGTGCACAGTTAACTTGTCATCGACCGACGAAAACAGCTATGATGCACAAAAGACTCGATTTAACGCTCAAATCTCATCTCCCAGTGAACGTGCTTTGAAAACCTTAGGTATAAAGGCGTCCGTTACACAGGCGATTAACTATCTGACCTGAAAGTCTAGAACGGTATTTATTGCACCCATCCCCGTTCCCAGAGCTGGCATTTCCTTGGCTAATGCACTATGGGATCTGATATGATTATTTATGATCCTTAAGTGAAGGAGGTAGCGAGATGGGCACTATTGTTTTAGAAAATATTGGGTCTCGGCGGTGGTTGGTTTGTTAGTGATGGGAAAAGGCCTAAGCATCGACAAGAAGTATACTTCAAATATCAACCTGAAATCAAACTAGCGTTAGATGTAGAGCAAACTGAATTTTAAAGTAGACAAGAATCCATTAAGCACAAAATCACGCAATCCAGCTTGAATCTTACATGAATTCAACCAACACATCCAGGATGTGTCACTTCGAACATTCGGCACGGCAATACAGCAAATGAAAGCGATTGAGCGTGTCAAATTCTCAGGACGACCTACTCGATGGTAAAACTATGACACAGTACAGTCACGTGGATTGTTGAGCCACTTGCCACTGTTCGCAATTTAGACGTGTAATCATAATCAATGACCGATGTGACAGACTAGGTGTCAGCTATTGGATTAGTATTACACGACCAAGTTACAAACATAGGTAAGTGGCTCAACAATCCCTGTTCGTGATGGTACAAGGACTCTAGTTTGAGCGACGCAGGAGTCTCAGGTCGACAGTCGGCGCCCACGCAGCGCCTGATTCACTCGGTGCGTTATCCTCTATCGGCAACAACATAAACAAAAAGTGCCTGCATGTGGGACGATTAACGACGCGTTCATTATATTTAAGGAACTACCGGCTTTTTCGCATAAAACCTATTTTCATCAAGCCATTTTAACTAAAGGAATTACAGGACATGAGTCAGCGGGACATGGTGTTAAATAACAAGATAAAGTTTAACAATTCGTTAGCGCGAAGGTTGACAAGGTCGACGGGCGGCATTAACTTTGAAAGGGCAAACAACTTCAATGCGGCCGAAAAGGAAACTTTCCCTGGTTATTGATATTCCTCGGTCGGGAAATTAAAGTCCGAAAAATCCCAACTCGAATACATCGTATATCGTCCACTGAAGATTCACAATAGCTCGTGCACTGACAGACAGGGAGTTGAGTCAAACTTACGGCCTACGGTTTTAGTCGACCGCCGCTGCAAATGCGGTTGTGTGCACCTCTCGTACAGCACTGGCATAATGGGAAGTTCGAAGTTTAATCGATGTTGAAAAAAAAATCACAAAGGTCAGGTTCACTGCACTATTGTGTGTGATCCATTTGATCGGGTTTCGAATAAAGAACGGTGGTGCCAGCCAGTGTTGTACACGGCCGCTCGCGCACTGTCCGCGCGCGTTTTGCCGCCCCATACTTATAGCCGTGGTAACGGAGCCGAATGACCGCCCCATGTTAAATTCAACCAACCCCAAAATACACCTATTTCACATGCCATCGCGTTGTTTAATGATGATAAACATGGACGTTATGGCTTCATACAAAAGGAAGGTGTAGGTATATTATCAAAATAGTAAGATATGTTACGTTTTCCCGTCCAGGTGAAATTTATACATCAAGATAAGAAAGGTTAACTTTTAAATAGACATGCAAACGAAGGCCTGTATTCTGTCGCGAACGGCATCATAGTACCGACCTTAGCAAGCTATCTTGATTCACTTGAGACGCTCTTATAAAGAACGCCGTGGTTTTTATAAGAGCTTAGCGAATGTTTCCTTCGTTGAGGTATTTTAATATAAGGACATTTTCGCATTTATTTATCCGGTGATAAAGTAAATAACGAAGTTTTCCGCTTTGTCACACAAAAAAAAATTATAAACGTCTGTCTATTCTCAATTCCACTTTCAAGTAGACCATGATGATAAAATTATAAAATATATAATTCACTCCGCTTTCTCGTGGGAAATAAACCATGTGCACGAATTGATGCGTCGTAGACACGATAGGTGCAGTCATTCGTGTTACGCTAACAAAATACAACAACAAACATCACGTCTGCATTCCCAAATGGGATAGGCAGAACAGACGAAACCTTGCATAGTCAAAATCATGACTATTTCACGATTAGTCGTCACTTAGCATGATGTTTTAAGTTAGATAAAAAAGGTGTAATAGTGACAGGTTGCTAGCCGCCTGTCGCTTAGAATATATTTTAACTTATTTTCCGTAGTCGTCTCTTACGACATCCACGGAAGAAATGGAGAGGTGTTATCCTAAACCCCAAACGCTAAGCTATGCTAAGCTCACGCAAACCTTTTAGAAACAGATAACCGGATAGCAAGTGCGCAGTGCAGTAACTAGGGCAGTGCCAGCGGTGCCCAGGCGCAGGGCGCAGACCCTGGAGGGCGCAGAAATGACCAGACCAGTATCTTCAAGGGCGCATTTTTTAAACTCACACCGGGCGCATAAAAGGTTAATAGTTGGGCGATTATTCGAGCGTTTCAAGAGTCTCATTAATTTGGCTAGATTTATATGAATCTCACACACGAATCACTACACTAATCACTACACGAATGCACGAGGAAGGCGGCTATTAGAGAAGAATGGCAGCACGTTGTGAAGCTTGCCACCAACGGCACCAACACCTGAAATGATGACCATGACCGCTCTGCCAAGAGCGACACCGACAAGGAAGGTATAAATCTGTTGCAGATTTTGATATAATTTTTGACAATTTGTTAAGAGCTCCTGTTCCTTTAATAGATGACTAAACGATGATATCAGAATATTCTTAAATTTTTAGAGAAAAGTGTCCAGATGAATGAGACTATTGAAACACTCGAATAAATGCCCAGTTACGGCACTCGTGCGAATACTTCATCCCGTTCACACTTTCTTCTCACCATCAACAAATAAAAGGATTTAAGTTGACTAAGTATAAAAATTAGCATTATTAGCATTTAAAGGTGACCAGGTTCAACGTAAGCTGGTCTCAATGCCACGGTCAGGGTCGGAGCACCCGGGCCACGCGCCCAAAATACGCAAATACGTATTTAGGGTGTAATAATTACCCCTTAATTGTTGTGGAACTAGTCGGTGTACGTAATAAATTAGATTCCGTGGGAAATAATAGAGATTTATTATAACTTTTACACAATGAGTTGGTAGTTACAGATTGAGTAGTTTTAGGACACGAGACTTGTCGAGTGTAGGTATCTCCATATTTTGGAATTTCGGTATCGTAACATTAAAATGTTAGTGTTTTCTTTATATTAAAGAAAAGAACAAACAAAGTTTTTTTTAATATTTGAGTAGGTATTAAAGTGGTGTCGGGTTTACAATAACACCTCTCTATTTTTTTGTGGATGTCGTAAGAGGCGACTAAGGAAATAGGTTAAGATATATTTCAGGCGGCAGGCCAGCAACCTGTCAGTATTAATAAACAAGATACATTATAGTCATGGTTTTGTCTATGTAGCGTAACACGTGCACTGTCCAAGTGCCTAACCCATTTGGGAATACAGGCGTGATGTATACGTACCTATATGTTTTGGTTCGAAACAACGGTGAAGACCCCCCAACATATCACCCATTAAATATCATAATAACTATTAATTACAAGCTGGAAAAAGGCTCCAAAACTAGTAGCACAAACACTATTTAATATAAATAATTGCGTCAGGTAGAAAGCGAGTGACTGTTAAAAACTAATTAATGCAAATGGATGCATGTCATAGTAACATACGACGAGTAAAAATTGCACTGCATCGCTTTACGTCATAACTAGCACGCACATCCAAAACTCAAAACGGTGAGGTCATACGACTTACAGACGCGAATGTCGTGATCAAATTAGTTGAATATTTACATGAAGATAAATGAGTGCAATAAATGCCTTTTCTGTGCGATTTTGGATGTTATTGAGTCTGTGAGCTGTAACGGATCCTACGACCGATAATTCACTTGGTATATCATTATAAGCAGTTGTAGAAACTACGAGGGGTGATTGGAAAGTTCGCGGCCTAGGTATGAAATGTAATCCAAAGATTTTATTTATCATTTTTATTTCTTTACGTAGTCCCTGTCGAGTTCTTTGCTCTTGTTCCATCTGGATTCCAATGACATTACACCACTTTTGAGGACACTTTCCTTCAGGCCTTCAAAATAGGCGTCCACTTCAGCTTGGACCTAGTGGTCGGTTAAATTTTTTTTACCGCCCATGTGTTTTTTTTAAGTTTGGAAACAGAGGGAAGTCCGATGGTGTCAAATCAGGTGAATAAAGTGGGTGGGGCCATAATTCAAACCCACAGTTGTGAATTTCTGCCATGGATTTTACTGACGTGTGCACACGAGCATTGTCCTGGTGAAAGAGAACTTTTTTTGTCAATGATCCAGGTCTTTTTACTTTCAGTTCCTCTCGTAATCGGCGTAAAAGGTCGCAATAGTAGTCCAAGTTTACATTGCTACCCTTCTGGAGATAGTCAACCATTATTACTCCCTTTGCATCCCAGAAGACTGATGCCATGACTTTATTCGCCGACAAAACGGCCTTTGTCTTCTTTGGAGGCGGAGATCCAGCACGAACCCACTGTTTTGATTGCTGCTTAATCTCGGGCGTTTAGTGGTGGACCCATGTCTCATCCATAGTAACATACCTTTCCAAAAAGTCCTGGGGTCAGCTTCATACAGGTCGAGACAGTTGCGTGAAATTGTTAGACGAGTGATTTTTTGTTCCACTGAAAAGTGCTTTGGAACCTATCTCGTCGATACCCTCGAAAGGCCTAATTCGTTGACTATAATGTTTTGGATTCTTTCATAGGAGATATCTATGATGTCAGCTATTTCTCTTACTTTTAATCGTGGGTCTTTCATTAGAATCTCACATATAATTGCCACATTATGTGGATTGGTCGCAGTGGTTGGTCTCCCGGGGCCGTGGTCATCTGCGATGCTGACTCGACCCCGCTTAAATTCAGCTGCCCACTTTTTTACCATTGTATATGATGGACAGGATTGCTACAATGTATAAGGCATATCTTCAAAAATGTCTTTCGAAGTCAATCCTTTTTTATAGAGATATTTAATTACAGTACGATGCTCCAAATTGTCCATTATGAAAAATCTGTTAACCCGTATTTTTAAATCAAACGTAAAAAATATTTTAAATATTGTCATAAACTTGAACTTTCGCGGGATGACATCTGAATAATGACAGTTCAAAATGGCAGCATAAAATAATTAAAAACTTTTTTTTTTAATGCTCAGGCCGCGAACTTTTCAATCAGCCCTCGTATATCAAAAATGTCGCAAGTCAGTTATTGAAAGAAAAAAGCCTATTACATCTGCATAACTGATAATAAACATCAAATTGCTAGCCTATTCGATTCACGAGTGTCCAGCGTCAGTAGAAATTAAGCGTAACATTTTCAAATGAAAAAAAAAATAGGTAAAGTTTTTATGACGAAAAAACACTACAGATAACAGCGCTAATTAGGTATGTGAATTATCACCAGAGGGGTCCTGTTAAACCCTGTATGTCGGAAAAACCGCCAGACACTTCGCTGACAAAAACTTATCTATCATTCGTATGGCCAAAACGGAAGAGATCAACTATACTATGGGAACAGACTTATTAAAATTTCCTCCGTCTTTACCAAATTCAAACTGAATACGTGCTTCTTTTATGTGTCAAATAAAAGATTTCGACAGACCGAGAACCTCTTTCTTTATCTCAAGTCGATCACTTTTATCGATTTGTAGACCAAAATTTATTCGATTTTGCGCCCTTAGGCGCTGCGCAGACGACAGTGTTTTGTGCGCGCAGCAATAAATTGTCTGAATGGCGCGGTGACAGCTTCTAGGAATTTCCATTCAGAGTTTCGTAGAAAATGTCAGCGTGAATGGCGAGAATTTATTGCTGCTCGCACAAAACTCTGTCGTCTGCGCTGCGCCTTATTAAGCTGATCCAGAAACATGTATTTCGTTCAGTCAAAGCCTCAGTTACATGAAAATGGTATGCATTGGTGTTGCGCTTGCACGTAACTCGATTTGTTCTACTCTAACGTCGTGTCGAGTCGGAATAATTTCTGCTATTTTTGGCTACCACTGCCTTAGTAGGGTGACAATGAAAACTTTAAAACTCAAACCTTTAGGATAGTCTCATAAAGTTAAGCATAAAATTGTGGAATCTTTAAATAGACTTCACAATGACAATTCACAACGCTACATAGTCAAAACGATGACTATTTTATGTTTGGCAGCCACTTCTAGCATAATTTTAATTTCTAACAAAGGCGAAAGAAGTATAATAGTGACCGGTTGCTAGCCTGTCGCCTAAGGCATACCTAAACCTATTTCTTCGGTCGCCTTAACGACGTCCTCAAAAAAAAACGGAACTGTCATCCTAAACCCGACAGCCGCCACACCATCTAAATGTTTAAATTGCAATCTATATTTCACTGGAAACTACAATGGTACTCTTAACTATTTTGCTTTCATTCTGTAACTTCAAAGATCGTGAGACATAAAACAGCGACAGTAAACTGTAGACAAAACTTTAGGTCCCATTTGGTTTAATGACCTTTCCGAGAGCTGAGCATCTAATGCTATCCAAGTCTCCACTTGCAGAGTTATTGTCCGCCTTATATGCTTTATCACGCTTGAGATGATGTCATATCAGACTTTCTTTACTAACGGTACCAGATGACCGTCCGCAGCTCGGCGGATATCGTAATGAAGCATTTGCTTTATAATTTTGATTTGCAAAAAATGTCCTCATTATTTTAGAAACTTAGGTGAGAAATTTCTAGCCTTTTTGTTCGTTTGTTAGTATATATCAATTTTGACACTAGGATAGAACATTCTGCACTTCGACGTCTAGACGCAACGCGGCGTACTATCGAAAGCATATTACGATCACCATCACTCTACTTTTGTACTACTTTTATTAATAGAATTCATATTGAAAAACCCTAAGAAAGCAACAGAAAACAAAGCCTAAACTGTGAATTGAACCTAAAACCTTGACAATAAAAGTTCCGTGCTCACCCTTACACCGATATAGGTCAGACTTCGAATATACAAAAATGTAAACCTTTCATCACAAATTATAAATAAATGGAGATCTCAAGACGCCCGGTGCAATAAACAGACCTATGCTCAACAACAACAATAACAAAAAAAGTCCACGAAATCCTACACTGCCGAAGATCGAAGCGTAGTAATGTAAGAAACCGTCGAGAAAGTTATTCACGGTATCCATGTTAATATATGGAACAAAAAGTGGTGTTAGAAACTAGGATATTCAAATCTGTAAGGACTGTCCCGAGCTAAGCCTACGCCCTGGCCACCCCCGTCGCGTGCCAGCCCCGGCCTGCATCTAGCTAATAATCGTTACGTAAGTTAATTTGGCAACGGTTTAGTTAGCGCCCTCGACTCTCGGCGAACTTGTTGCGACGCGTGTTCTACGTAATTAGGATTACTAATTAGTTAATCTAGGTACATTGGGAGTTACTAATGTTTGGTATAAGATTTAGAATAAAACATGGCGGTTCTGATTCAAAATTAAATCACACTTTGCTTGTAGAACGTGAGTTTATAAGTTACTGCACGCATAGTTTTCGCGTTTTCATTTTAACCTAATGGGACACGAGTGTTATAAAAGACTTGTGATAAACCTATGTAGCTACCCTAGAGTATCTTTTAAGAGAACTCTGTAATCCCATAAACTGCGTCTTTTTCTTATTTATGCACTTTTGAACTTCAATATCGATCATCTACACTTTGAATCATAAAACTCATCGTGTTTAACTATTTCAACATGAAATACTGAAAAGTGCTCTAGTTTTGATATTATTTCATTTTTACGGGCGGTGACGGGGCTAGATACCACGGTCATAGCGATACACGACATCTGCAATCCCCGCTGAAATATGTAGTACCTCACTCCCTCCATCGCGTCTCATTCCTACCGACGGTCAAGCTTGCTAACTGCTTGGTCAAAGTATCCGTAACGAAAACGCTAACAGGGTATTCCATGACATCACGTGACATAAAGAGCGACGATAAAGTGGCCGGTATTGAAATTACCAAGCTAATGGCCGCCCGATTAGGAACCCTGGGATTCATGTCAGCTCGTGTCACCAGGTGACTCAAATGACCTAGAAATTTAGGTTGTATTGAATCAGAAGAATGGAAGTCGAGCCCTAAAATACTCTCCAGTTTAACCCTACTAAAGATAAAAAGTGACGCCTATACTTTATCTAATATTTCTCATTTTACGTCAGCAAAACTGTCGATAGATTGAATATTGGAACTGGCCGTTATAGTCCGACAATCTCATGTGCGACCGTCCCTGGGATACAGTAGGCGGTGGAGATGGGCGAGACGCGATATTTTACGGCCCTTAATGCACAATTTACCATTGTCTCGTTATTTTTATAATAATGTCCCTTGAATGTTTGTCTAAGGGTCTCACCAAACCAGTCGACGCCTTTTCGGCAAAACACGGGTAGAAAAAGCTTTATGTCAACTAATGTGGGGAGACCCTAAGAAACTCTATCACAGTTGTCACCTTACAGGACAAAATAGCAACACAGAATTATTGGCCTAGTTAATGAAATGAGTACCGGAAAAACTGGGTTAACATTATCACGGTATCAACAATATCTTTTAGAGTTCATCTGCCGAAACAAAAGGAAGCCCAAAAAGGCACAAACCGCACAAAGCTGTACAAAACTTTACTTCGAATAAATCCGTTTACACAGGTGAAGAGTTGATGACACCTAGCGAGTGCGATGACCCCTAGCATGTAGGTCAACCAACACTTCTGTTTTAATCAATAGATCAATGTTTTTCAGTATGGGCATTAGTGTTACTTGTAACAATTACAAGAACTATTAATGATTGTACCGAACATTATGAGACAGAATAAGCGACGGCGGCAGTTTTATCACTCACACGTTGTGTGATATCACACCACGCCTGTATCCCCAGTAGGCAGAGCATACGAAACGTTGGACTGCCAAAACCATGCCGCGATGTCCACGAACGGAATAAATCTAGATTCGCTTTTGAAACGTCGAATTTGTAATTATCAAATAAACACATTATCCTTACTAGTCCTTACTTCCTTACTAATATTATAAGTCAGAAAGTGAGTTTGTTTGTTTTTTGTTTGTTTGTTTGTTTGTTCCGCTTTCACGCCGTAACTACTGAACCGATTGCTTTGAAATTTTGCAGACATAAAGATAGAAGTCCGGATTAAATAATAGGGTACTTTTTATCCCGGAAAAAATTGATGTTCCCGAGGGAAAACAAAAATATAGTTTGCTTGATAGATCGATATAAATCGATGATAGATCGATATCGATCGATAGATGTTAGATCGATAGATGATAGATCGATGGCGCTGTGTGTCGTTTGAAACGAGAAGTTTTCTTATAGTTGTGCTTTATACCGCAATATAACCGAGTTCCACGCGGGCGAAGCCGCGGGCGGAAAGCTAGTTAGTTAAAATCTACAACTGACATTCCTAACTTAAGACTGAAATCATATTTAATTTCAATCTACTAACTTACTATAAAGTTTAACTACATTCATATCAACTCCCAGAACGTAAGTTACGCACATATTTAATTAAGGTATTATGGTTAGTGACAGTACAACCATAAACCACACGCCATGTTGTCTAAGCTAACATGTTTACCAAACAACTGGCCCGAGCAACGACCTCCTAAGTTCGTGCTGGTAAATTACATTAATGTGTCGATTAGTTGACCTTAATAACATTAAAGCAGAGAACTACAATAACACCGACACATTTCCGAGATCATAGAATGTTTATTTATTTAGTTTATTTACTATAGTCAATTCATTTAAAAAAAATTCCCGCCAACCGATTACAGAAGATGGTCAAGTAGTAAAATCTGCTAAGCCAACTTAACATTTTTCTAGATTTTAGAAATTAATGACATCTTTGAACCGTTCAGTGTCGGGTTTAGAATAACCCCTCTTCATTTTTTCCATGTATGTCGTAAGAAAGGCAAAATGGCTGAGAAACGTAAAATAGTCATGGTTTTTACTACGTAACATTTCCTATGCTCTACAGGCCCCATTTGAGAATGAAGGCGTGATGTACGTGGGTTTGATAAAGACCAATACACTGTCAACCCCTTATACTCTTTTGCTACCCAAAGATCATGAGATTTAAAATATATCATCGTGAGAGTCCCCTACAATAAGCAGTGAAAAAGTCCTTGTGGCGCGATGCCCGAAAGTTTAAGCGAAGAAGAATTATTTTTCGTGGACTGTAGTTCAAATGAGTTAGTTCTTACGTGTTTC
>BHDV01052340.1:177544-229261 GCA_005406045.1 Adoxophyes honmai | reverse complement strand
AACGGCACACGAAAAAACAAACTTTATTTGACAGTTGACAGCTAAGTTTTGACAGTTCAAATGTCAACTGACACGATCGAACAGTCCTAACGGATATCATATAGCAACTATAGCAAGTCACTTGGACGATAATGACTAATGATGTTACCATTGACACACTGCAATCCTTGAAATTGACATCGAATTCAATAAAACAGGTGACACGGAAATAAAATGACAAATCATATTCGTATTAAAGAAAACCAATCACCAAGGACATGATAACTGCTCGAATGGTGTCGGTCGCACCGCCCGATTGCCACAACTATAATGACGGAAACCTAAACCCTTTTGTCAAAAGTGATGTCATTTTGCAGCAAAACTGACAATAAAGTCGGGCACAATGACAAAGGTTACCGGAATTATGATTCAAACTGTAACCAATGTTTCGGTTCTTTTAATGAGAATTAAGCCTTATTTTAAACACAATACGGGGTCAAGTTACACATCAGATTGCGAATCGTTACGCAGCCCCCCATTAGGAGACAGTCTTTGTGCTATATTAAGCGCATAAACCACGGCATAGGACGTTCAGTATGATTCATGGACACAACAGATTTCTTGCAATTGCTATAATTAACCTAGTGGAAATATATACGTAAGTTTGGCAGTTTCCAGTTCCCTGTGATATACAAATTCGTGCAGCAAAACATCAAGTACAGAGAGTGCATTATTTTATTACAATTATTACTAAGTTTAGACACGTATCGGTATAATCAGTTTAAAACTTACCTTTAGTAGCCACAGGAATTGATTGTCGCGTCATGTCCTAAAACAGAAAAAAACATATTAGCGTCTAATCATGACGATAAACAAACACTAATAAAAAAAACTTGTATTTACACATAGAAAGCGGCGAACGCAAAATTGAATAAAAACATTTACCACTAGACCACTACAATAAGATTCGAACAACAAGTAGAGACTAGAAGGTATTTACAAAAAAAGTCATACACCGAAAAAATATCAACAGATGCTTTCTAAAAACACAGAGAGAGCAACTCAATCTTGGCAAGCTTCAAACTGAATCGCATAATAACGAGTCTGAAATTAGCCACGGATTGTCTTCTCATTTGGAACGTCCAAACTACGTTCGGACTGCATCTACTAACGTTCTTGAAGCAGTTTACAAAGAAGCTGGGTATCATTGGGATAGGCCAGCAAGAATGCTATCGGCTTTGATATAAAGAGGAGTTCCGACAGAGGGGTCCCTCATGAGCACCGATTGCAGAATACAGCTTTCGAAAAACTTCACAACAACGACTCACACGTCTGTATGCGGGCATGCTGCTGTAATAAGCTAATTTGTACTAAATATTACGTAATTCGGAACATAACGAGTGGTAACTGAAAATGGCAACTGGAACTACGTTTGCAGAGAACAAAGGCACGATTGCTACTGCATCTTCCGAGTCGCGTGCATGTTTACAACCTTATAACCCTGTTAAATGCTGGAAGGTTAGTACCAGTGGTTAATAGCCGTCCACCGTGAATATTTCAAACAAATGGTGGAATCGATGAAGAAAAGATTTGGAATGAAAATAATTCACTGTCACTATTTTCACCATCTGCCTCAAACACTGCTGATTAATATTACCACAACCTTTCTCATAATTGTATAATCACTCCAGCACCACACTCAGCCACCAGATTTTTAAATAACCGCTACAATAGTCTAGTTTTTATGCCGCCGTGATCTCTGACGTACACCGCGCAAATATCCGAAGAATCTCAAGCTCTGCTCCGAAGCGGAATCTTCGTATGTCAATTACTGTCCCGTTCCGAATTAGATTATAATCAACAATTAACGTAGCGACCCAGTTGGCAATCCGCTGATCCAAATTAACATTGACCACGCTAATTTCGGAACGCGTTATTAGGGTTAATTTCAACTTCAGATGCTCATTTTAATTGTGTAACGAGTTTTAATTTTACGCTCGTTAGCTATATTTGAATTCAAAGCCTATTCGAAATAAAAATAGATCGAGATATAAAAATAAAAGCAAATAGCATGCTCATCTTCAAACTAGCACATAACGAATTTATAGGTCTATTAAACTTATTTGGTTGTTGATGGGAATTTTACGGTAGGTTGTAACTGACAAAGAAAAGCTCTGGAGCAAATAAATTACTCCTCAAATTCTCTTGGTTCCTAGTACCTAAGTAGGTACATCCCATTACAAGCAATTACACGAAGACGATTCCTGAGTCGTCCTCGTAATTGTCTAGAGAATTGCCATCCCATTTGGAACAATTTACTTCGCAGCGGGAAACCTAATAAGCCCCAAGCCTGAAGGCACGAAGGGAGGATATTACACAGAAATAGGCCGCGAAATCAATTTAAAGGTTTCCGCGCAAAATGAGTTTCCACCGCAAAGAAACAGATGAAACACGCTAGAGATTGCTATATCGACGACTTACTATTTCAAGAAGCAAAAGACAGATGGCGTTAAGATCCTCCTACAATTTAAGTACTTAGTTTTCAAGGCAGGACGTTTAAAAATTAGGTCATACCTCGAGCAGTAATCCGCGTAAACATTGAATTACATAGCTCGAGGAAAATTCATTCCAAATGTACCTAATTGCATTTATGTAAAGTAGAATTTCCATTTGGATTTTAGATTTATAATTCGATTAGAGCAGACGCCATGTTTCCTTATGGCCTTGTAGATCATAAATCCAGCTTTTTGAACGGTTGCCAAACAACATAATACAAGAGGACGAGTTCAGGCAACATCATATAATTCTGATTGGTATAATTCAGAATATGAGCACTGTTGGCATGAATAGGAAGGCAGAAAACATATATCATCAGTTTTGCTTGTATCTTTACTATTTGGGAGTCAATTCTCTTGCTGTTTCGTTGAAAGGGATAAGTGAAGTATCACAAAAAAAAGGTTTGACATATGTACACTGATATAAACTTTTGAATGCAATAGTGCAGTCAGCGACACAGTTGACTGTATGTACATTTTCGAAATTTTATTAATTTTATATGCGTCTTATTCCACTATTATGTTACCTGTATTCATTAGGGCCTTTTCATATAACTTATCAAGTCTAGATCCTACGTAAGTCTCTTTATTTATAATTATATCTTGAATTCCAGTTTGTCGAGATATATTTCTTACGCGTTAACATTCAAAAAGCAGCTTCGTCTTAAAGGATAACGGCATAATAACATTCAGCTTTATAAGCACAAACAACTTACGGAGTTACATTGCTAACTATGTAATAACTGTAGGTATGTAATAAACAGTGATAGAAATTACAGTAGTTGCATATTTACTTATGCCCTTTGGTGTCAACTCGAAAGCTACTAACATAAATAAACCTGCCAAGTGCGAGTCGGACTCGCACGAAGGGTTCCGTAGCAAAAACTGCAAAAATTCAGAATTTTTGTATGGGAGCCCCCCTTAAATACTAATTTTATTTTTATTCAATTATTTATTTTTTAAGTAGATATTATTTAATTAAACATTCTGTAAGCATTTCAAGTATTTAGCTGTTACAATTATTTAAATAGACCCAAAACAGCAAAAAATAACTGCAAAAAAATAGGTTTTTTGTATGAGAGCCCCCCTTAAATACTAATTTTATTTTATTTTAATTATTTTCTTCTAAAGTAAATATTTAATTAAATATTCTGTGAGCATTTCAAGTATTCACCTGTTACAGTTATTTAAATAGATCCAAAATAGCAAAAAAAAAAACTCGTTTTTTGTATGGGAGCCCCCTTAATTATTATTATTATTTTGATTTTAGTATTTGTTGTTATAGCGGCAACAGAAATACATCATCCCTGAAAATTTCAATTGCCTAGCTCTTACCATTCCTGAGATACAGCCTGGTGACAGACGGACAGACAGACAGACAGCGAAGTCTCAGTAATAGGGTCCCGTTATCACCCTTTGGGTACGGAACCCTAAAAACAACGTCACGTTTTTAAACTGTGGATCAGAGCTTTTACAATTTTATGTTATTTCCAGACTGTTTGGATTCATTGTTTTTTTTTCTTTCACGATGGGTAAAATGTCCAACGGCAGATACTTTGTATTTTACTAAAACCAGCAAATACTTCCACATTATAGTAATAGTATTCCCTCAAAATAATATCAGTATGAGATCGGTTAGTTTGGTTCGAAACATCAGTTTCCTAAAACATCAATTGCAGGATATAACTAAAAAATTAAAAATAAGTTTTCTAGGATTATCAGAGGTATTAGGAAACCAGGTCTCTGGGATGGATATTTTAGGAAACTGCTAGCATCGCGTGTCTAAACCGCCAAAAGAATTTAACTATTTGGCTATTTTTACACACAACTAGATGTGACAAAACTACCGTAGCGTGCCCTTACGCCATTTCCCTGGTTAATTAATTATTGTGATTTTCCAATACCATTTCTGTATCTACACCCTATTTTATTAGTACGTGCTACCTGTGTGATTTCATTAAACAGACGAAGTAAAGACTGAAAGCGGTGTGTTCAGCGTGGAACAAGTCACCAATAAAGAGTAAGTAAATCCGCATGCATCGACTTTTACCTACTCTTTAAGTTCTTTGTTAACCACGCATGAAAATCGCGCAGAGCTCTTTGTAAGAAAAACATACAATACAACAAACATTAACGTCTTTGAGACCGACAACAATATAGACGATTAGAATCTTTTACAGGACTTTCACAAAGAACAGGCATTTTGGAATAAAGTTGGTAATTTACCGTCTGCGACGACGATTCGTACGGAGCCGAGCTAGGTACCTGTATAATGAAGTGCAATTGTAAAGACAAACCTACAAGATTATCGAAATACAGTGAAAAGAAAATTGCGTAAATCACAACAGTACTAGAGAATGATGGGATCGAGTTTTCGTCACCACTGCGTTCAGGGGAAGTCAATCCCATTGTCGAGTGTGTAGTGAGTGACAAGAACACAATCCACCAGATAACATAAGAAGCTGTTCGTGTGCAAATAATAAACCGTGGAGCAACGTAAATGAAAATGGTGAGGAGGACATTCACCAACGCGAAGATAGGCGGAGGGATTTGGTCAAGCTTGGAATCAATTTCTGTGGAGTGAGATAATCTTTACCAATTTATGCAACCCTTAATGGGTTCACTTAGTTCAAAACAGAACCGAATTTGCCGACAGACATTTAATCGAATATTATTTAAAATACAACGTTTCAAGTATTTTCATTTCATCGACAAGTCGAAGAATAGATTTTACATAATTTGAACCGAGGTTAAGTTAGTACCTAGTTAACTTATTTCAATAAAATTAATTTCTGAGCTTTTATAAAAAAAATCGTATCCTCTCCAAGAGGTCTTGCTCGCTCGCTGCGCTCGCTCGCGGATCTTACAGTGAGCAAGGGGTACTTGCTAAATAGTATATCTACATAGTAAAATAAATATAAATAAATATTAGTTGAAATAAAGTAACACCGAACAATATTTACCAGTACTAGTTTCGATGATTCGTTGTCGATGAAATACTATTCGATGAAAAGTTTTTCGACAAAACAAGGATACCGGTGTCGGCATTGAACAAAGGCCCTGATTGATCCAACTCTCCGCTTATCTCCAGATCAGCAAACAGTCCCTATCAAAATACGGTGAGTCGTGCGTCCGCATTGTCCGTGTATGGATTACCGATCGGGAGCTGCGCACGGGCAGCGTGTGTCCGGAATCGCCGGCGGCCTCGGCCTCCGCGCCCTCGCGCAGGAAGCCTCCGTCGTCCGACGACGAGCCCGAGGGGTCCTTCACAATCATGTGCCAGTCAGTTACGGAGATCGATCGATTACCGCGACAGGGAAAGTACAAGCTCTCGTTGCCGTAATTCGCGACACTTTTCGAGATTTCGCATCACTTTCACGATCGAACTCCAAGAGTCAGACTTACAGGTATATCCGGGGTGTCTTCCGACATCGTCATCGTAACGAATCGTGGAACACGAGCGTCCCTAATGTCCAGTCGGAGTGGAAAGTGAAACTGTTGTGCTAATAGGGCGACGTGGAAAATCGATGCGAGCCACCGGCGTGCGTCAGACATAAGTCGGAAGGTCGCCGGGCCGGTGGGCATCAATCATCTGATCGAAGCACGCGCTTATTGTGTTGGTAAACATCGATAGCCGCTACTTAAGTGTGTTTCGGTGTATTATTTATCAAAACAGACATCACATGAATAATAACACCCTGGCATAACAAATAGTGTTCTATTGACTACATTAGACACATTTTCTGTAAAACATACAATCTACATTGTTCTACCTGTTGTGTTCGTGATTTAGGCGTGTGCGCTACCTAGTAACGGTGGTACTTTAAAACTATGTAAACTACTAAATGCGCCAGCTATATTGCCGTTATAGGTAAACTCACATGCGTTAATATACCAATCGCAATAAGACTAGACAAACAAAAAGTTCTCGCATCTTATAAATGATCACCTGCCAGCTGATGATGTATGGGAACATTGCTACATTTTCTTGGGTTTTTATGTTGTTTCTAGCACTAGTATGTTCCCATTGAGTTTCACTTTTGAGTTGGCTGGATGTCTTGCGCGTGTTCAGGTCTTCGTGAGACTACTTGGTTGTCAGAGGCACAGCACACATTGTGCTGTCCCGACTAGAGGCGTTGGACTGTGCGTCGATTAGCAACGTGCTTGTGGGCAAACAATGCGAGTGATCGCGGCTTGGTACGCGTTGAAGCAGCCAGCTAATCGATATCTATGGTGGCTTCATGGTTCATTCGCTAATGTGAGTTGCAATCGATTAGGCCAAAAAAATGGGGAGTACCGCCTACACATGTTCTTTGTTACCGTTGCTAGTTTAACCTATAAAGCGCATTGAATTTACAGTTACTCTAATACAGAATGTCTACTCATACTAAATGCACTTTCTATTGCAACCCTTCTACTTACTAGCCTCAATTGCCAAACGATTAAACTATCTAGAATCTGAATTTGCTCTAAACAAGGTCGCCTACGTCATATTTGCAACGCCTGAACTATATGTTTATTCATCGGAGTTTAATTATTTCAAAATAAACGCTGACGTAATTTCGTCTTATAGAACGTCGAGTATTTAATTATGATTAGTGAATGATGAAATCACGCCAAGTAGTAATCCTGCAAGCGTTGGTTAATACACAAATCAGTAAGCGTTATTTTAGAGGCAAGAAAGCAAGCTGTTCATTGAATGAATGATACGCTTGAGTGGGACAAAGACCTGCCTCAATTTTATGCATCAGGGTGGCGCTTCCGGCGTCCCCGCCTCGATAAATAAATAGTATTAGTAAATACTATTGCAGATTTCTAGTCCAAATGAACAACTTCTGAATTAATAACAAAACTATCCACCCTTCATTTGACAACAATGTCCGGCTCGTCTCACATTAGCCCACTCTACAATTGGGTAGGTGACAAAAAAAAACTATTTAGTCCGTCACATAGATTACCAAAAGATATTGTACACGTATTTTTTTCTTTTATTTGACAAGCAAGAAATGACAAGAATACGGTATCCTGAAGTTTCGAGTGTCGTCACGTCTTGGCAGAATTTTTACCTAGACGTGACGTCACGAGCCCCCGCTCCGAAAGTTTGATAATCTATGCCTTTGTTGTTTAATTATTCGATGAAACAAAAAACATGTATCTCATATTTTTCCATAATCTAACTGACTTTCTAATTTTTACATATTTTCAACCCAGTCGACATCCCTATTAAATCATCAACGTAAACGTCATACTGGAGATATTTTTCCATAATCTAACTAACGGACCAATTATCATTACATATCTTTAACCCAGTCGACATCCCTATTAGATCGTCAACGTAAACGTCCAACTGGAGCTACTCAAGTGCTTCTCACCCTTTGTATTTTGTTGGCCATGGACTGGAGATGCGTGGTGTTCTGGCGCGGCCCGCCGGTCAGCTCGGGGTTGAGGGCCAGGATGGCGTCTATCTCCACTTCTTTGCCCTTCGTCTCGCCGCGCTCGTACCACTCCACCGTGACCGACCGGGTCTCCAGGTTGACCCCGGACACGATCGCTGAGTGGATCCGGCCTGGAATTGAGAATAAACGCATTTCAGGACCAAAAGCAGAACTTCGAATAACAGAACAGTACTTTTATGTTTCATTTCTAGAGTCTTCAGCTCAGTTTTTAAAAATCCGTAAATAAAAAGGACGCTATTACCAAGACTTCGGTGTTTGATCATCTGGCCGTCTGTCTATCATCAGGTTGTATCAAGAGCAGCGATATCAAGACAGATTAATACGAAAACCAATATAAATACGTCAAAACGCGTTTTCTGTCCTATTTAGCTCGATATCAATAGAACGTTCACAGAATACTAAGTAGATACCTAATAAAGAAAATAATTCAAATTTTAGCTTATTTTTGCGCGATATCAATAAATGGCAACACGTAGGCACTTTTTTACCTAGAGCTAGACAATGGTACTTAACCCTACGAGCACGAACCCGACTAAAAGAACGCAACGTATCCCAAGTATTTTAAGAAACAAACAAAAAAGGGGTCAAACAGAAAGAAAGAAAGAAAGACATTTATTGACAACAATTTGACACAGACATAACAATTAACTTATCTAAAATACATAAATTAGCCTAAATAAATAAATAAATAATAATAACTTAAAAATGTGCATGCCACTTCCGTGCCAAACAGTGCCAAAAGGGCCGCACTCAGCATAATATTGCGGCAAGCCGCAACGCTGATTTTCAGTGCGACAGGGAATCAAAGCTGACTGAAGCTAGTGAGAAATAAATAAAACAAAAGTGGATTGTTAATGGAATAGTTTCAGAGTTCCAACTGGTTTCTAAACCGCATTTGCGCAGCTATTTGGAACTTCAATGCGATACGGCCACCACATCTAAACAAACACGCTATACATATTTTCATACGTTTGAGCGACTTCATTTGATCCCATTTTAAACGACTAACATCAAACACTAAAAGGATGAAACTACCGTGAGACTGACTCATAATGAAAAATACTTAACTCACATCTAGTTACTCACATGTGGCTAGAGTATCAGAGGAAAAGTGAAAACTTGAATATTGTATCGCATTATAGACTTTCAATTAGCCAGTCTGGCTTTTAATGTAAACACTTCCCGCCTTCCCGGCAGGAATTCCGACCTTGCTATCTGAACACATTAAGGCATACTTAATGCGTCTAGCCTCTCACGCCAGACGCCATTTCCCCCGTTTACACGGAATACAACTTCATAGACATGAACGGTATCTCTCATCTATTCGCCTTTGTTTTCGTCCGACCACAAACCATTTAATCTCTTGTCCCCTTTAGAATACGATTGAATGGGCTGACACAAAGGCACGGCTTTACCGCTTTATGCTGTAAAATAAATAGGAAACTGTCCGAAAAGTAAGTCCAAAATGAAATTTTCACGCGTTTTGAAAGTAACTGTTATTAAAAGATATTAATGAGATGATGAGTTTTGGCAGAGAGTTAGCAAAAGTCACTTTATCTTGAGTCTTAAATCGAGTTTAGCTCGACATGTATCAGGTTATTATGTGACTGCTCCACAGTGGCGTAGCGTGCATTGGCGGGGCCCCGTATAAAAAAATGAATGGGGGCCCTTTATAGGGGGGGGGGGAAGATTTTTCACAAGGGAAGTTTTCATTTTTTTTCCTTAACACTTTGGGGGCCCCCGAGCAACGGGGGCCCCGTATAATTGATACGGCAGATACGGCGGTAGCTACGCCCCTGCTGCTCCATAATAAAAGGTATTATTAATAAACAAGTCCAGTTCATAAAATGAGCCCGAAGGGTGAAATTTATAAAGAAACAACTAATTTAATGCCTTACTAAAACGATGCTGTCGGACACATTTAAATGAAACTCCGTAGTTGCCAACAGAATTTGAAAAATTTGCTTTCTTCTTTGAATCATCATCATAAGTAATATTGACATTGCTACATATCATTATAATGCTAACACAGGTTTGACAGGTTACAGGTTTCTTAATGCAGGCTATTTGCTTATTGCATCTGAACATATACCTAGTAGACACATTATGATTTGGATAGATATCGTATTAGATAAATATCATTATCACTCCTAAAACACCTATTTTTCTGTTTCCAAATCGTAGCTTTTGACGTCAAGAACTAAGACCAATATCCACAAACTCTTTACATCGACGATCTAATCTTCAAAGACCATACCGCTCAAAATAAACCACCTACAGCATTAAAGAAAATGAACGATAAAACATCACACAACCCGCATAAAACCTTCTCAAATTTTATTAGCTCCATTTCATGATACATTGGCACTTACGAATCAAATGCAAATTTACCCTGTGGAAAATGTATTTGTTCAAGTTGGCTGAACCATTTGACCAAGCCTGAAACTGATTTACGATGGTTCCAAAAGGCTACCAAAATGTATGATTGTATATTATATTTGGCGGTCGTGAAAGCGAGAACGATCGCGATGACACGGTGCTTTCTCGCGTATTGTTGGCGGGATAAAGTGATCGGTGAGGCGTACGGCCTTATCACAATAGTGCTGCGTACATACGCGTCGCTGGTTCTGCTTGTGTGGCTAATGGTATTTATATTCTTTTCGTGTGTTCCATCATAACGAATTGTAATTAATTTATATATCGCTCTAGATTCGGTACGCTTCTGTAACATTTTGCACGGTATTTTAATCAGATGCTACTCTTCCGGAAATTTCTCAAACGCTGTTTTATTTGTAATATGTATTGTCATCACAAAGCTCATATTAATTATACTCTATTTTTTTATTCTGTAGACTAAACTGACAGTTTCATACTGGAGATATTTCAATAAAAATGCTAATTTGACAATAAAATGTATGTAACAATGAATTAGGCAAGTATACCTCTTAGTAGAACAACGTGTAACTGAAATTCCTTGGAGACTTGACAAACGCACATCCAAAAGAGATCACCTCCGCTAATCATTGCAAAAGTTTCTTGAACTAATTACCAGCAACCTGACATGCTCGGAATTTTTAATGCGGCCTATGTGACCGACTTTAATTGACTTCTCTGTTAAACCGCGGTATGAATATGAAAGGTTCACATTATTGTTCGCGCAGGCATTCGCTCCGAACGCTCGCTTTCAGTGAGTCAACACAATCGTATTTTCCTTTTTAAAGTTAGCTTTTTATTGCGTAAATTTAGAAATTTCGCTTGAAAAACCGACGGCACGTAATACGTAATACAGAAAAAAATGTAGCACGTCGCTTTGGATTGTCTTGCTGTTGTAAATAGACCGGCACAAACATGGTCAACGTGTTCTATCAGAATGTAACGTGTCTCCATCGTGTCATGATGCCGGCTATTCCTTAAATAAAAGTCACAGTTATAGTATTAATAGGTATGTTTATATCTACGTCGCATCGCGTCCTCTGCCTATCCCCATTTGGGAATACCGGCGTGATTGTTTACATAAAAGACAGAACCTGAACGTCGATTTTCCTCTCCAAATTCCTGTATCAAAAACGGGCTCATTTGAACCTACCAAGTCACCTAAACTCCACAATGTGCGTTTTAACCATAGTTTCCCTAAATGGGTCTCATAAACCCTCGTGTCTAGGGTGTCTGTCGCGGTAACAAGACGAGCACGAGTAGGGAAGGTCGGTGACCTTGCCCTCGCCAGTTATAATTAGGAGCACGTCCCTCTGGGAAGCACTTTTTCAGAGCCATTGTTGAGATTCATTATTCAAGGCTGGAGCTTCACTGTGGAGATAAATGTTGGGATTTGCTAAATATTTTTAGCTAGAGGTTTATCGGTTCCGAAATAGAGCTCTTACACACGACTATTTACAAGGTAGCATAGGTGAGTGTTACTTAGGTTTATTCTTTGGTATCGTAACATTTTAGATCAAGAGCGATCGATAGCATCAATTCAACCAGCGAAATGGACAAGTAACAAATGGAGAGAGACGTACGCATAATAGTATAAAATCGCCATTGCCACTGCAATTGGAGATCAAGCAACGCATATTCACGGGCAACATGCAATCGTCACGCAACCTTTTGCACAAAATATAATTGCATTGCAAAGCCGGTGCAAGCGCACTCTGATTTCCTTTTAAGAACTTTCACGTTAATGCGATAGTATCAGAGTATGTGTTAAATATTAAGCCTCAAATGCGGTCCGCTTTGCAGATATCGAGCAGTCGCCATGGTAACGCTCCGCGACCGAACCAACGAAAGTGTATCGAACCGGCCGCAAGGCAAAAAAGGGTACGGGGAAACAAACGACACAAAAGGTACACACAGACATAGAGTACTCGAAAGGTACACAGAAAGCAATGCACGAGCTAGAGCTAATAAACAGAGAGTGAAACTGTGGACGTTTATTAACTGGTTCCCAACTGAACCGAAAACGAAACCAGCGCAACCGTCAGAATAGATAACAACTTTCAAATAACCATGGTAGTCGATATTGGTCCAAAAATAAACTAACAAAACGCACAAATTAGTTTTTCATATTGCTATATGAAGTAGTTCAAAAGATCACGTAGTGCGTTCTGATTCTAGAATATCCCAAACATAGTAAAAACTGACTGTCGAATGGTTTATACACCCGAAGTAAAATAAGGAACGGAACTATCGCAAGTCAAACTGAGAGGTGGAGTGGAACCGAAAGCAGACATTCAAGAACAAGAGAAAATACGCTTGCTATTATGAAACTTATCCTGATAATTAAAACAATAAGCACCTATCGGAGACGCGATACCAATAAATGGCGAGGTGCCAATAAACGGCCAGTCAAGCAAGACCCGTCGCGACTTCGCGGCCGTCTATACTTGGAGATCGAAGTATGATTGCGTTTGAGCACGTTACAGTTTCATTCGGTCGCGTGCTGTGCGTGTCATTGACCTGTTAACGCATCGGTGTGAGCTAATTATAATTTGGCTGCGTTTCCTTGTTATTCCTCAGCTACTTATTACAGGTTCTCTTTCGCCCAAGTATTGTCGGTACTGCGTACGAGTTACGTTTGAATATCCATAAAGGCATACTCTCTCAACTCACCTAGATAGAAGGTATAATTTGCAATGCAATTATTTAAATTACGTTTAACTAGTTACGATTCCAAAGAAACCCTGGTTGTACGGTACTCTTAATACTCGGGCAATGACGAAACAAGTTATAAGTCTTAATGAATAATCTATTTCAAGAGACGACCTAATTTGCGTTCAGAGTAACACGCCACATGTTAATTCTTACACTGACGCTTGATTTACTCGAAGCGTAAGTACTCGAAGCTATGTGGATGATGTTATTATGAAACTACAAGAGCAATAGCACCCAGTGATTAGTGCGCGCATAAAGGAAAAGAAAACTGGCTCGCAAGTCGCTTCCCACGGTCAAGTTTGCAACAGGGGAGAGACCGAGCAATCACCGGCATAGCTGCAGTTAATCAACTTAAGTATTACTTTGTCTAACGGTGCGGATTTACGTTACAACTTGTTGTTATTTGTTGCGAGGGACTAATTTTACTTTGTCTACCAAGTTTCACAGCACCCATCTGGCAACATCATTTAGGGTTCCACTCTCTCCAATCATTTCACAATTATCATTTACGCTAGATGCAGGTTAGACGAAAGGTGGCAACCTCAAAGATCATTTGAATCAATCTAAGAGTCATGTAAAAAAACAAAACTGCTGAAGACTGTAGTCAGAATTGTTTCCACAAGCTTTCTATTCTGATACGATCGAAGTTAGTAGCAATCAAATGTGGCCAAAGGGTACAAGGGTCACATTGGTCACAAATGTCACCGCGATATGAACGAACAGCCCTGCAGAGGTCAACTCGTGAAATTACGGTAGGGTCAAAACGAGGTTTTCCATATAGAGAGTAACCTTAATATGGTTTAACGAGGTATTCCGAAGGGACACGAAAATTTCTAAAGAGCCGAGAAATGTATTTGGGAAACTGCGTTTCCTCTTTGAAGGCGAAGCTATCAATCAAGAAGCGTCAGACAGTTGGAACATTTATTATGTTGAGTTGAAGGTTCGGGAGATTTGGCAAATGCCTCTCTGCTTTCTATTGTATTTAACGTATCGATCGAATATTTGTGCAAATGTTTCCCTGTCTATGGCATAATATGACTGATATTGTTCTTACGAGAATACCTATTATCGGTCAACGCATTCGAACTCACGTCATTTCGTCCGTTGATAAAAATGAGCACGACAAGTCGGTGCTTGTTTTGGGATCGTTTCCTGTCAAACTGGTTCCAATGTTCAGAACTTAGGATATTTCCGAATCACTGGCCCCTTCATTCAAAACTACCCAACGAAGACAAATCTGTTTCGAATCGCTTCTGTCGCAAGGCTCGCTAGGAGAGTGTAAAGTAAAAGTAGGCGCAGACCGTAATGAGCCGGCTTCGCATAGTGATTTCGCAAAGCTCGCGACCGTGGCCCACATAAAAAATAAATGCTGCGTTTTGAGATTATTTTGAGAATCTGGTTCCGGTCGAAAAGTTTTAGCATCTTCAGCAAGAGATTAAACATCTTTTTTTTTTCGTTTTAACTAACAGACACACTTACATACTATACATACATCACGCCAATAGGGTGAAAGAGCACACGAAAAGCCACAAAGACAAACCATGACTACTTCACGTGTCCTAGCCTAGCCAATTTTTGCATAATGTCTGTCACCTAAAACACGCCTTAACCTATTTAATATTCATTAATGACATCTACAGAAAAAATGGTCTTGCTGCATGACATCTCTTGTAGACGCCCTCTTGTGGATACAAATAAGATGTGGTAATAGTGTCCCATTGATCACATCTAAACCAGTGCTTATTCGAAACTGCATAAAAACTGATGATTCAGTGATGAACTGTTTCCTAGTTGTCGAACTTCATCAAAAAACATATATTAGGCCTATCGTTGATTCTTTTTCTCTGAATTATACTCACAAGGGATACAATACACATAAATATCTCCTAATCCACCAAAAAGTATCCTGTCAATAAAATAAATAATCGACATAGAATTACTAAGAAATCGTCGCGACGTACTCATTGTCGCAGAACATTATGTCACATTAAAATACATTGAGGTGTAATTTATCGTAATGCCTGAGCGATTTGAACTACAATTTCAATGTATGGAGCGACATAAAAGTCAGAATAAACAAATTGAAATGGTCTCAATGGCCGAAATTATCTTGTATGGTCAAGGATAATTGACCAATCAGAATGCACTGAATCTGAATGAATTAACGTGGTGTTATGTCATGTAATAAGATTGACATTTGAATGCTCGAGGCTAATAACCTTATATGGTCAGCTTCATTGAAAAGGTTTTATTCTCTCTCAACTTTTTCACAAAATCTTCCGACATTTTGATAAAGGCATACTTTTTGGGGCCATGGACAGAAGACTGTGGTAACAGGAGGATAGACTACTAGTCTTTTTTGATGTCTTTAAGTAGACAGTGAGAGTCTATCTCACGCGGTCACGCGCGACTCGACTTACTGAGGCGACTTTTTTATACTTAAACCCATGTACCTCGAGATGTCCAACAAGCCAGAGAAAGACGCAGCAAAATATGTCGAGTCAAGGGTCAATGCATCTGTGTAACTTGCCAACATCGAGCAGGTAATCGAACAAGTTAATTTTAAGTTTAATGTAAACGCAAGCGCGTGAGTCAGCGATCCGGTTGCAACCGGCTAGACGAGCGGCGCCCGCGCAGTAATGGTCGCGCGTGGTGCGCGTTACGGGAGACCGTTAGCGGTTGTGACAACTGCTGAGATACTGTAAGGACTTGTTGGGACGTGTTTCTAAAACAGATTCACTTTATAAGTCGCTTCAGTTCTCGAGCCTGTCATGCGAGATTGGCTAGGTCTGACACGCTGAAATTACACTTCGTTAACGTCAAATTCGATTGAATCGAAGTCCCATTGTCCAAAAGAGCTCAACTGAAGTAAGATTTAATATCTTCCAAGAGTAAACGTCAGTAGCATACATTGTAGAATAATTCGAGACTTCCACATCAAACATGATAGACCGCATTTTCACTTCAAATCTGAATAAAAACCACTTTGCATGATCTTTATTTATGTGTGATGTTTTTTATAAAACGCTGACAGTTTAACGACTGGACGCTCGTGTCAGTGTCACAACCTTATTTGGTCACGAATTAATTGTAATGGAAAAAAATGTTTAATCGAACTCTACGACATTGGTGTATCCAGGTCGTCCGTTTTGAGCACTTGTAGAAGATAGCATTTCGCTATCTTGAATCAACATGAGATAATGAGGTAGGTATTTTTGCAGACTGCGAATAGATATTTTAGTTAATTGGTACATTCTTGTATCGAAGATAGAACTGTAATCGATCACAAAACTAAATATTTACATACCTATGCGAATTAATAAATTTCAGACAGAAATTTTGAATTTTCAGTCAAGTCAACAACAATAAGATGGTATCACCGCATTACTGTCCCCAACTGAACTGTGTAGAATGTATGTCCAATAGAGTTATGAACGCTTTCTGAATCTCCTACAGCAAGATGCCGATCTGCGATAAAAGTTTACACTTGACCTGTTGGATCGAGGAATGCATTCAATAGATTAGCTGTACCGCAATACCAAGAAATTCCTATCATACGTCGTAAATCATTGTTCTGTTAGACTTCTACAATATTGTTTGTCCAGTTTGTGACATGAATATCGTGATATTCGTTACGGTTTTAAACAAATTACACGCCACACTCCTATAAATAGTATACCCCGACCAGAATTCAGTCATTATGTTAACCCTGTGACACCAATGAATAGATCAGATAGGGTTTATTTTAGGCGACAGGCTAGCAACCTGTCACTATTATACCTCTAAATCAAAAACCCAAAACTTATGCCATAAGTGACTACGAAACATGAAATATTCATGGTTTTGTTTAAGCTCTCCCTACCCCATTTGGGAATGCATGCATGATGTATGTATGCAGGCTATAGATTCGTTTTCATCTCCATTTGTGAGATTCGTTTAAATATACGTTGCGAATGTTTAAAAATTCTCAGGGAAGACAACTCGACTTGATTCCACTTGAAACGCTAAACCAACCGCCTTATTTGTTTTTTCTTTATCTAGCACCATCGCCAGTCCAGTCGGAGGCCGGAGAGCGCATGACATCAGTAAACGGAACCAAGCGAGCGCCCACATCCACCCACGGAGCGAGCCTTGCCAAGTTGCAAAACCCTGTGTAGACATAGTACTCCAAGATACATCTTAAATCTTAAATCGTCAACGTAGCATCGAAACTTAACTACACGTGCCAATCTTTTAAGTTGGAAATCAACCTTAACGTGCTGTGAGTATGGTGCGATTTCACATTAGCGAAATTTGTTTAAGCGTATAGTTTGATGTGTTGCTGATTGTGCATCGTGAACCTAGCAGCTGAATATCTGAAGCTGGGTAGGAACAAGCGCCATTTAGAAGATTTCGAACTCCAAACGTTCAGAATCTCATTTTAGTATTCCTGTATTGTATTGTGATAGAGATTTACATCTCTTGTCCAGATCTCATAAGAGGCGACTAAGGTAATAGGTTTAGGCATGGTTTAGACGACAGCTGCCACTATTGCACTTCTTTCATTTGTGTTTAAACCCAAAATTATGCTAATATTGAGTATTAAACGTGAAATAGTCATGTTTTTGACTACGTAATGTTTCATGTCCTCTGCCTACCCCATTTGGGAACATAAGCGTGATTTATATGTACATATATATACGCATGTATCTTCTAATGGTGATGACGCTAAATTATATTAGAACGGATTCACAATGTCAACTTGAATAAGCTGACAATCTTATTAATGGATAGTTGACGATGTGTGATAAAAAGTCACATTATTATTTATGGCGGCAATTGGTCACCATTTTGAGAAAGATAAGAGGACATCTGCATAATACTTTGAGACTATTTACCATAGTCCTACGACTATTTGATGTTAACCTTAGCGTAGGTTTTGTAGCCCCACTGACCAAGCCGCCTCGCGGGTCCAGCGCATGCTTTTGTTCGACATAAAATTCAAAATCTCACAAAAAGGGGTAGATCGGTCAGTGACGACCCGATTAGATTGAGATTAATTATTCATAGGAAAACAGACGTGGAAGAATACATATACTTCAAATTAGGAACACCTCAAACAGGAAACAGGTGCTAAAACATTTCTCTGATTATAATAAGCAGACTAGATTATAAATAACCTTGGACGCTACGCTATAGGAAATCTATAACAGCAGCTGGCTAGGAACGTGGGTGTTTGGTAAGTTATAATTCATGTATCAGACAAGCCAGTTCATTCTTGAATTGTCCTTTGAAAATGGAAAGTTTAAATATCTCGAAAAGGAGAGGTTACCCAACTCAAAGTTTGGACACGCTGGTTAACATTGGGCACCAAATGTAGCGTCAGATGAAGCAAACATCAAATGTAGAGACGGTTTGGAAAACCAATAATAAAATCGTAACTGGATGAGAAGTGATTCAACGACGCTAAATAGAACGACAAAGTTGAACAATTCGATAATTGGTCGCGCAAACGGCTTCAGCCAATTGAGGATAACGACTGTGTCGATGAACTGCACAATACGTGGCTAAGAGGATTACAAAGGTCACTTTTAGATGCAGCTCGGGACGCATTTGTAAGAGAACTCACGTAAATATAACCGTTATAACGTTGGTCAACGATAATACTAACATTTTCCATACAAAAGAAAAAAAAACAAACTATAATTACGTAGACGGCAAAATATCTATCTGCCTTTACAGAGAAGTAAACGGACAAATTATATCAAAAGAAAGTATCGCTTTGAGTGTAATAAATTAATAAACCTCGAGTCTTTGAAGTCGGATGGCTAAGAGGAAAAGCGTTCTTTAGAAACGGAAATTTAAAAAGGTTCTCTTACCAAACAATCGCTGCCATAACGCTAAGAAAACACACAAATATGATGCAAGAAGACTTTGAAAGTAAATACACGTGTCTTTGATCATGGTAAGCCTGTAATAATGTGATGATGTGAACTAGGAGAAGCCAAATCGTTAGCAGGAAACGTGGGCGTTGAAGGCTCTTCGTTTCGTGAGACAACGATTTAATCTTAGTTTTTACTGGATCAGGAAAAACTTTGGATCTATTACAGACACACGATATTGTTTATGGAACGGTTCGTACTTTATTTAGTTATAAAGTTGGTTAATGTTTGAAAGTTGAAGAAAGCAACCTAGGTTCTTCATAAAGTTAGAGAAGCAAGCCACAAGTAATTGATACTGTCGTCTTATTGTTACCATCAAGACTCAACCGCAAACCGTTGGCATGAGTCAAAAAGACATTAAACTCCCTGAAAATTCTATGAAATAAGTACAAATAGGACGTTGTCACTATTATGATATCCTTATTTTACATGTGGCCCAAATTTTAAACAATAGACATGGCCTGATTAGACATGTAAAATGATACAATTGTGAAATCGTGTTGACATAGATACACCCTTAAAAGAAACCGGAACAAACACTGGTATATTTTGGTCTAGTTATAGTAGTTATTCATTTAGAAAGTAAAATAACTATTCTGGTAGCATTAGCCTAAATATTGAGGGGGTGGCAATAGTGATTGGCTTCAATTGGGTGTGTTCATCGGTTATAAAACAAAATCAATAGACTTGCCTTTGATAACTATTTTAGGGTCAAAGGGGCAGTGTGTCCCTAATAACATTTACGAAAGCATTTTTTATGAGTCGACCGCGTAACACATTTTGGAGTCTTTAGAATCAACCTGATGAATTCTGAAATATTGATCCCCTCGATGCTTTAACTTACATCGACATTGTTAACAAAAGCAACAACGTTATAAAAGGTATATTCAGTAAAATTTAATGCAAAAGCTTGTATCAATATTCATCGCTTCATTCGCAACTCCATCAAAGGACATAACTTGAGCTAGAAGTACTAAACAAAGTTATGTCAATGACGAAACCAATGCGAGTGCGATACGCGCCAGATGTAAACTAGACTACGGAACGTTTAGCATGAACAAGAATATGAATAGTTTACTAATCAATACAGCAGTTAAGTAGTTGGGTTATGATTGTGCCTCCCACTTGAGCAGACGATGACATCACACGCGAAATCGAAAGTGTGAAGTCGATTCTTGTTAAATCTCAGGTTCGAGACAAAAACTCAAGATTGGCGGTTTCTTCATAAGCTAGTGATGTCGGTTCAGGAATAATTTAGCTATTAATTATACCAAAACCGTTGCCCAGTGCGTGTGAGAGGCTAGTAAATCTAGGCAGTGTTGTCTGTTTGGCCTCAGGGTGTAGCGTCGCCCACGTGGCCGCCGTGTCGCGAAGGTTACCAGACAAACCAGTCCGACTAGTGCTTGTGGTTGACACTTTAAGACAACATTAGCACATTCTAATGTAGCCAAATAAATATTGTATAACTGTGAACCCTAACTACGCGATTCGAGGTGACTAGGTAACGTTAGCTCTTTCTCTGTCAGTCGGGAGTGAAAGGAGCTGCATTGAGGAATTTAAGTGCCGACTAGGTAACATTGCTTTACGATCTAACGAGGCAGCGAATGCACTGTCGAAAATTTATTATCCTCTTTTAATTAGCTGTAACTAGTTGGACCGAAGACAGTTTTAGCACTTCATGACTTATTCGAATTGAGAAAAAAGTTTCAAATTCTAATCTGACGCCTATTGTCTTGGTAGATATTCATTAAAAAATATTGTACCTACTGCCTACTGTATAAATAAATAAATATCACTGGACAATTCTTACACCAATCACCTAGTCCCAAAGTAGGCAATTTAATGCCTGTGTTATGGGTACTAGACAACGGATAAACATACTTATATATAGATAAACATCCAAGACTCGAAAGCAAACATTCGTATTCATCATACAAACATCTGCCCAGACCGGGGATCGAACCCGGGACCTCAAGCAGGGACAGTCAGGTTCTCTAACCGCTGGGCTATCCGGTATACTGTATTGTGTACAACATGAGATATTTTAACCAATATTCCAAGTACTAGGTATATTCCTGCTAAAGGAAGAAGCATTAATAATCAACAACACTAAACAGCCGTAATATCCACGGCACCAAACCGCTAAATCAACATTACCCGCGATCCCATCAACTTTGTCAGCTACTTCTATCCACCGCGGCAAGCGTGTACGGTTATTCTGATAGTCGAAATCGCTTGTATGTCGGTCACCGGCTCGTGACGTCACAGCGCCGGCAGGGAAGCCGTGGTGACTCAGCGCTGCCACGCGGCCTTCGTATTCAAAAGCTTCAACCGACGGATTGTTTTGTTGGAGAAACAAACGAACACACCGATAGGGATTTATTGACGACCTTTGTTTAGAATCTTCATTCCAATTCGAATACAAATCAACGTACAATTTAACATCATCAAGTTATTCTCTCCACTTTGTGTTCGAGTTCAAGCAGAGCTTCTGAGAATTCAGCCAAAATACAAAATATGCAAATGACGTCGATTAATTTGTCTAAAGAAGGTCCTGAGCAGTGATTTGCTGCAAAGCGAGCGTCCAAAACGGCAAACCTATCTATGGCATGTTATAGCCGTCCACAATCTAGGGCCCCTCGGATCGATGACGCAACCTTGGCCAGCAAGTGGGTGGAAGCAACGCCAAAGCACCGATCAGGAAGCAAACGCGGCTTAAACCAAGCCAGCCCGGAACAGCTGCAGAGTGTAATTAAGAAATCTGTTTTAGAAACAGAAACTTTGAAGGTTGTCGGGATATTCTTGTGGCATATTTTTTCACGACAACAAAAACCTGAGATCATAACTTGTGTACGAGCGCGAAAAAAGCGACAATGAGCTTTGTCATTAACAAGGTCGTTCGTAAGTTATGGGCATGCATTTTCGTTCTTGGCGAATCTACTGGTTTGATGTCTCAGAAAACACTGGACCTTTGTCCATTCAATGGCCAGACGAATACTTGTATCGCCTAAATTGGCGATACGAAGGTTAATAGGAAGTCTCGAATTATTATAATCCATCTCGTCATTGTCATCTCTGGGCTTGGCTCTTCAGACCACAGCGCAAACACAAGTTTATTATTTAGTGTATTCTTGTTCGTTAGTCTAGAGTTGGCTATGCTCAAAGCTGTGGGACTGTGAGAGTCAAAATGGCGGGTATACTAAGGTAAAAAAAATGTGTTTACTTTAAAAATAAATTTTACTTCACAAGTAAAGCTAAAACAGTCAGGATGGCGGCTGTATGCCAGAATATCGTGAAGCGTGAACTAGTGTTCCATAGGACTCGAGCCTTTTTAGCCCAAATTTTAAAGCTCCAGAGGGCTTTTTAGAGCTGGCTTAATGGAATGGGTTTCAAAGAGCTAGTGATTTTAATAAAGCTGTAGTCTCAAAAATGCCATAGCCTTTTTTTTTAGGCTGTAGTCTTAAAAAAGACTAAAGCCTTTTTTAAGGGTTTTAGCTTTTTTTAAGGCTTAAGCCTTTTCATAATAGTGTAAACAACGCTTCGTAATCCCCTGATTTCTTCTCCAACACTTAACCGATTAAATATATTTTTTCATTAAACGTTTAAAAATGTCATAGCTGTGTTTCTATGTTCTTGTATTTTAAAAATATCAATTAAATATTTTTAAGCCTCGGAGCCTAAAGAAGCTTGAAGGCCAAAATATTTAAAGTCTCAATATTTTGACAAGGACTTTAAAGTCTAATAATTTATAGCCTTTTATTAGGGTTACGAGCTCCGAGAGTCAAGGCTGCCGAATATAATAAGGCTTGGGGCTAAAGAGCTTTTTAGGCTTTCAGCCCTCTAGGCGTTAAAATTCGAAGCCAACCTTAAAGAAAAGAGCTAAAAGGCTCGAGTCCTATGGAACACTAGCGTGAACCGATAGGAAAAGACTGTGGACAGTGTGGACTACAAAAAGTGACACCAATCACTACAATTGAGTAAATTTCTCCCGTAATCATTTAGATACATTCATTCATTCACTAGCTTGGTAACCAGCTCATCAGTTAAACCAATAGGAATAAACAATTGAAGGTTAATTACCTATCCCATCTCCCTTGAACTACGCATCACGGCCTTGAGGGCTATTGCCGTTTACACTGGCTATAATGGGGGCTTCCTGCACCATGGCAGCGCTGGCCCTTTGTATCATGCGATTCAATGAGCTACGACGGACGTATGGTGACGTTTGTGTGTAAACTGGATATGCGGACCATTTGAAGCTGAAATCGGTAGTTTTATTCAGCTAGTTGGGACTTCTACTTTTTTTTGGCCTTTTTTGAAGAGGATGTCGTGAGAACTAAGAGAAATAAGTAAAGGTATGCTTTAGCTGAGAGGCTAGCGACCCGTCACAATATACCTCTCCCTTTTATCTAACTAAAAACCTAAAGAAATGCCCAAAATGTCTGTAAAACGGGAAATAGTCAATATAGAATGTTTGTTGTGTTGAAATCTTTCGTGTGTTCTGCTAGTCCCACTTGGGAATACGATAGACGCACGAGATAATCACGACGATTGAGGACAAGCTCTTCGTCGCCTCCGAACGCGGTCTTTTATCTCAATCGCGGCGCGCACCGGTACCTTTAAATTCCCAAGGAAAGAAATGCGTATCCAGAAAGTTTACACTCTCCATCTCCATCTATTTACTGATTGAATTGATACTTTTTATCCAAGAAATATCTACTTATCCTTAGTCATACGCGTGACTTCACCATGCTCCTCCCATGCAACTCCTCGTGCGTTCCAAGGCGCGCAAGTTTGCGGGTTTGCGTACAAAAGCGAGCAATCCGCGCCGTATATGGCGGCGCTGCGGACGCAAGGCCCCGCCGCAGCCTTTATTTATAAACGAGGCACAGTGGCGGCAAAAGCAACCATTTTGGGTACGCTAAAAACTGGAGATTTAGAACCGTGGCAGTCCTGAAGTCCCATGGAATATGGATGTGTCCTATGACCAGTATCAGTTGTAAGGAGGTTAACTGTATTAAATAGATATAGATACCACACAAAAAAAATCGCAGTGAAATATGAAATAGGCTATAGCGTTTGGTGTGCTCTGCTTACTCTTTGCAATACAGATATGATGTTTCTGTGTAGGTATGTGTGAGACTTTTAACATCCAAGGAGATACAGTCACCAACACCAATATATGTATTACTAGCTTTTTCCCGCGGCTACGCACGCGTTAAATTCGGGGTAACACAGAAGAGATCTTGTTAGCCACAGCCCGCATGCCAATTTATAGCTATTTACGTTGAAAATTTGCGGAATCCTACTATATTTCCTAACGTCATATTTTGGAAAATTCAAACAAAATCTTTATGAATTATAGCCTATGTGCTATTCTGATGTATAAGCTACATTACTGTAAAGTTTCATTAAAATCCATTCAGTAGTTTTTGCGTTAAAAAGTAACAAACATCCAAACATCCAAACATACTCACAAACTTTCACATTTATAATACTAGTAGGATGAAATATAGCTGCATAAACATCTGATACAACTCTAATAACTAGGGACAAAAGGATGTATCAGATATTTTTGCGCTCTCCGCCGAGGCAGATATTAATGCTGGAAACAAAAAATATCTGACACATCCTTCTGTCCCCAGTAATAAAGTCGTTTCAGATATTTACGCAGCTTTATTTACAGTACCAGCACATTTTTACTAAACAATAAGTTTATAATTTATAAGCAATAAAATTTTATACAGTTAGTAAGTTTTTTTACTGATCAGGACCCTCTGTATTTGGTTCCTTCCAGGTTTGTTAGTAAAAGATGGCCACAGGAAACTATATTACTTGTTTCATGCCTCGCATGATAAGATAAAGATAAAGGATTACACAAAAGGATCACTATCCCAGTTTATCACAGGTCAATCCAAAGGGTTTCCATCGTTAACAAAGCTCTCAGATCCAAGACGAGTCTTAGTCTACCAGGCAAATTATTTCTAGAAAGATTTTGCATACAACTATTTGCCTACAATTTCCTTGTCACCATAAATTCAAGTCAGCAGTAAATTGACCCTCATTTAATATGAACAATCATATTCCTAAGCATAAACTTAAATTGGACCTTTATATTTTAAATCCGCATTATTTCTGAACAATGAAGTTGGTAAAAAAATAGTCATGCCTGTTGTCTGTAGAAAGAATCTCCTTAATCATTTTGTCTAAATTGGTTCTGCAGTTAAAGAGTTACTTTTACATTTTTAATAGTAGTAATTTAAAAAAAAACTTCTTATTGAATATCCTTACTATTTCTTATTAATGGCAGATTTATCCCACAGTTGATAAATGAAGCAAAGATTTAACACAAATTGTTGAAATAGAACTAGGTAATTTTCTCTATCATTTTTCATCTACCAAAAAATAGAATTGACCAATAAGTGGCCTCCATTCCATGTGTTGGAAATCATTGATGAGATTGTAGATGTAGTTCCTATATAAATATTTCCTGGTGCCAATGATCGGTGATAGAATAAATCCACTACTATCTGGCTGCCGGAAGTGATTACCTCAGCTCCCTCCCTTAGTACATCATCCAGCCAATATACGTCCCACTGCAGGGCACAGGCCTCCTCTCTGTATGAGAGGGCTTGGGCTATAGTTCCCACACTGGCCCAGTGCGTTTGGAACTTCACACACAAAATTGAATTGCTTCGTCTGTGTGTGCAGGTTTCCTCACGATGTTTTCCTTCACCAAATAGCTCATGGTAAATATCAAATGTGATATCGCACATAAATTCTGAAAAATTCAGAGATGCGAGCCCGGAGTTAGAACCCATGACCCACTGCTTGAGAGGCCACAGGTCGAACCACTGGGGCACCACGGCTTATATATCCCTTAGTACATCTAAATAAAAAATCAGGAATTTACTTCTCGAACTCACATTCTACAAATACAAAAAGTTAAACACAACTTTAACACACAAAATAATTTATATTAATATAATCATAAGTACAATGACATTGTCATATTATTTTTAGAGATGGGCCGAGTACTCGTTTAATACTCGGTACTCGGCGTACTCGGCGGGTTTTTTGATACTCGTACTCGGCTCGGTACTCGGTTATTTTGATAACGAGTAACGAGTATTAGACTACTGGCCCATGTTGAAAAAATATAGGTCAACTGAACCACCAGGAGACTTAGCTAGAACAATATAATGGCATAAAATAATAAGATTCAGCACTATGACAGCACTTGTAAGCTGTCCAACTGAATGCAGGTGAGAATTCAAAAGTACAACCCTCGATTATTTCCTCTTGTCAATATTGGCATGTTTTTTGTACGGCGTTGCGAAATAATATATTGGAAGCAGTATTAAAATAGTATGAAACTGATGCCGTATAAAAATGGTGAGCCACAAAGTCGGATTTCCTTTTCATTTTCCGACAATAGGGATGATGACAGGGTTAAAAATATATCATTCTAATTAGTCCGTAAGTTAGATTACCTATGGAAAAAAAATGAGACACATATTTTTTAGTTTATCAAATCGACAAAAGTACAGATCATCAAACTTCCTGAGCGGGGGCTCGTGACGTCACGTTTGAGTAAAATTGTACTCAAACGTGACATCACGCGAAACTTTTAGGCTCTGTATTATCTTCATTTTTCGTGTGTCAAATAAAAGAAAAAATATGTGTACAGTATTTTTTGGTGATCTATCTGACGGACTAAATAAGTTTTTTTTAGTCATCTTCCCAATTCCCAGGGTAAATTTGGTCATTTAATTTTTTATGGCACCAGTTTCATAGTACCTATTTCAATACTGCTTGGCTATGGCGGGGTGAGGGGTGTATCAACGCGAGCCGACGTCTTGACCGGCGCAAACCTGTTTGTACTTGTTTACGCGCGCGAAATACGAATTTGATTGAACCGAGTTACTCGGCCGAGTACTCGGTTGAAAAAACATTGAACCGAGTAAAACTCGGTACTCGTTACTCGGCAAAAGTGTTACTCGGCGCATCTCTAATTATTTTATTTCTTAAATTTAGATGACATGTAATTATAATTATATTATGAATAAATGAGTATGAGTGCTAAATTTAGATACTCAGTTCTATGATATTAAAGAATGAATTTACAGCTTTACCATTTAAATTGTAAACAGTATCATAGTTTGTTTACTCTTTAAGTAAATATTTGTTCAATACCATTGTGGTAAGACCCAGCTGCAATATAACTAAACAATGCAGAATTAAAACAATGTGTGTTTGTTATGTTAATACACTAAATTTTAAATTTTTACTGCATTGAATCTGGACTACTATGCAAAATGAACTGAATTGAACATTCATCAATGGCTTACACAATAATATGATTGAAATGTAATTCATTGTTTTCTCTCTATGAATTCCATCTATTCTGTACTGCCTCTTTGACATTTTGTGTAATAGACTTTTCAATAAAAAAAAACACAAGCTAGTAAATTAATGTGGGTACATTCAAATAAATTGGCAGTTATTCACAGTGAAAACCATAATAAACTAAACCAAGTATGCTGTTAATTTTCAACAAAAAGTATTGCTTAAAAATTTCTTGTGTGTGACCTCAAATGGACCCAAATATGCTCTAGCCCCATACAGTACAAACAAGAAAATTTATTTACTGATCCTGACACAATATATCCAGGAGAAATTTTTCCCAGAGGTTTCAGCCGGAAACGCTTATCAGATTATTTACCAAATTACTCGTCTTTCCAATGAGCTGCGCTGAATCATTGCTTAGAACAATACGAAAATGAATCACGCGAAAGACTCCCCAAACACCCTAATCGCATTCTATATACCGGTACGAGTTACATTGATGAATAATACTAATTGCCACGAGATAATACAGACCTACAAAGAGATTTTAAGCTTCATGGCACTCACCATCTGTTCTTTTGATGTTGATGTTAATCCCTGACTGGATCTTCACAGTTCCGTCATCCATTTTTGCACTGGTTTATGCACCACGAACACCATAGAACATTATTTCGCAACGAACCCGTGTTCAAATATAGTCTAACACATTAGGGAATTACACATGAGAACCGGTGAAAATTACAAATAAATTTCTACACCCAGATTGACAGTTATATCGAGCAGTTAGCTACACACTTCAGACTGGAACGTTTAAAATTTGTTTCACTACAACAGTCAAATCAATCACAGTACTTTTATTGTGTAGCTGCAGTAATTGATTTGAAAATTGTGAAAACCAGTTTGAATATATTAGAAAAACCTTACAATTATTTAAATTATTTCGGTTATAACAGAGAATTCCAAAATTATCACACAGAACACCAATGCGTCGAAAATTGCTTATTGTTGCCAGTATTTGCTTAGCATAGATTGCTATATCAAAATTAACTTTAAACAAAAGTCTAAAATTTAGACAACAATAAACAAAGGCAAACTGTAATGTTAGAAGATTTGCTTTTTGTTATAATTAAAAACAAGTTGATATTGGCATTCGGCAGAGTTTTTTTTTTTTTTAGTTAAATATCATGGTCGAGTTTATCGACATGATATTTTGCGCATAAACACAGCACTATGAAACATAGACAAAATTCAAAATCAAAATCGAGAGGAACGGAAAAATAAAATACTGCTTGTAGGTACAAACAAAAGACAATGCTGGTTTCTGTGTAAAGTTATGAAAATTACTAAATCTAAAAAATAATACTTTTTAAATTCAGTTTGAAATTTTGCATTGCCATCATTTGCAATAGTCTACTCTATGGTCATCGTTTAATTTGGGGGTGGGAAATGAAGGGGCGACAGACAAGAGGGGAGCTATTAATGACTATGTTGCCAGAATAAGGACGTTTCAGCTGAGATGGCAAATTTTATAAGCTTTTAGTTAGCTTCACCTGTCCCAATGTTTGTTTTAAGAATTCAAACAAGTCAATCGAACAAGATAAATCTTTTTTTTTTTTCAAAACAATTTTAATTCGTAAAAAAGTGGTAATGACTTTATGTAAAACTATATTTTGTTCAATGTTAATTAGCGCTGCAGCTGCATAGAAACTTAAAGCTATTTGGAACATGTTGAAAGCACTTCGGTACAACAAATCTCTTCAAATAATTTATTTGAAACAAATGTGACTGGGGACGGAAGTCAGCTCTATTTGAAACTAAACGGCTTTCAAAGACTTGAGGTAAAGTTTCTAGAAGTAATCCGACCAACGCGATGATTAGTAACGTTAGGGTTACAAAAATGATGTATTCATACAATTGCATTACATTACATAACATAACATGCACAACATTCCGTAATAATCGATTTTGTATTCCAAATAGCAAAATAGGTCAGCAGAACCCACGAATCTTGGCACAGAAACGAAATAAATTGTTTACGTTTCAGAGCCACCGACACCGTTAGCAAATTTAAAACTGAAGTTGAATTATAGTAGTGAAAAGTTGTAAACCTTTTTTATGTGTAATGAAGTTAAAAATTCATTTATTGAGTACGTGATTCGTGAATTTTTAGCAATATTATTTTTTTTAAGTTTCACTTCTATACCTTATTTGTTTAGATAGTTAAAACAACATAAACAATCTTGACGTGTCTTTTTATTTAAACGTACACTTTATAAATCGAAATCTTTACATTTTACAATTTAGGTATGAAAAAATCATTTACTTTCATAATTTAATTGTATAGTGTAATAGTGTAACGATTTTCATTTTTATACTGTGCATTTCAACAAAAAGACATGTCAAGATTGTTTTAACTACCTAAACAGTTAAGGTATAGACGTATAATTTTCCACTTTTTAAATGGAGATTTTATTTGTATTTACATTGAATAAAATAAAGTGAAATTGCTTGTGTTTATATATCTTTTCCGTGTGGTGCCGGGTTAGAATCCCCCTTTCTTCCCGTGGGTTTTGTAAGAGTCGACTCTGGGAAAGGGTTAGTGCGTGGGGGGGTATTGTGGGCGATGGGCTAGCAACCTGTCACTGCAATATCACGTTTAACCATCCATCTACCCTGAAATCGCTAAACGTGGCACTGGATTTTTGCATTTATGTGCTCTGCCTACCCCTCTTAGGAATACAGGCGTAAGGATATGTATGTATGTATGTATATCTCTTATTATTACAAAAAACTTTGAATTTTACTATACCTGAAAGTACGTTAAGGTTGTTAAGCCAATTTTCAGGTTGGTGTTCCACAGTGGAACGCAACTTCTTGTATTTAACTAAATTAAGATATGATTGCTAATTTGAAGTAAAAAAAAGCATAAGTCTTTCTTTTTAACACAAACAATTTATTACTTCGACTTCTTTAACTTTTGGATTTTTTGGATACTTTTCGATCCAATTACATGGTAACACCGTTGATGAGGTAGCAACGCTGTCAATCTAAAGTAACAATTTAGTACAAGGACTTTTTGCGGCAATATATCACAAAATTCAGGAAAAACACCTGTAGAATGGAAATTGAGCATAAATTGTCCCATAAAGCTAAGAAACGTATCAAGGAAGTGAAGAGGAAAGCTCGACCTGGTAAGCACAAAATTTGCTCTAGTACTTTTCTCGTTATGTGTTAATTTTGTGTTTAATTTAGTAACCAACGTGTTATTTTACAGTGCTTTACTCTGTGTCATTTATGAGTTACTAACTGTAAACGGCCGAAAATTCCTTACGAATGCGATATCCTTAGCATGCTTTTTGATATATTTCTAGAAAGGTCTTCAGAATAGCGTGGCATACGCCTATTCCATTTCCGTCCCACAGATCCGCTCCTAATTACTGTAACCTTGATTAATGGGGCAATCAGTTGACTCCTGCATGTCTTAATGCCAAATCACAGTCCACTACACTGGAACCCACTGTGCTAAAGTCCTCATTCCCTAAATCATAATTGTGTGCAATTAATTTCTCTTATCTGCATATCAGTTTGTCAAATCTTCTGTCAACAAATCAAGGACAGTTCATGATGAATAAAACTATCAGTCTCTTTTAATAAAACATTGAAATCTTTAAGCTACTTTCTCTCTATTTATGAACATAAAATCTATAGTTTTTAACAATAAATATTTTAATTATTTCACTTATATTTTGATTACCCAAGTACCAACTGCTATTGAAAGATGGTATGCATAATTATGTGGGGTTTTAGCTACTACCACAATAAATACATAAATAGTAATTAGTTTCAATGTGATATACACATTTGTATTAAGGAAAATGAAGTTGTTGATTTTAGGTTATGGTGTAACTAACAAAATTGATAGAGCTCAAAATTCAAACAGTTGACAAGGTAATTGGATCTCATTGAATTGTTTGGTTATGTGGTCAAGCAGTATCAATGTTTTGACACTTGATCGGACACACCTTAAGACTGATCTATACTTACTTAGGTATATTATAGCATTAAAACCATCAATGATAAACAAACATACAGTCAATATAACATATAGTCAGTAATTGTAAAAAAACAATACAATATACAGAAATTAAAAGGCATGGAGACAATACTTTTATGAATACTGATTTTGATTTAGATCAGAACAATATAGCTAAGAAAAATGTATGCATGTTTTCAGGTGCTAATAATCAAACTTTGTTTACCCACAGAATTAGCAGATAAGTATCAATGGACTGCCTGCAAGTACGCTACCAATTTTGAAGAATTTCTAAAATGTAACGACAATGTAGACAGAATAAGTGAGACAGAAGTGTCACCACAAGAATTTATAGACAAATATGAGAAAATTTACAAACCTGTAGTGATAACCAATGTGCAGACCAACTGGAAAGCGAATCAAAAATGGACATTAGATAGACTAGCCAAAAAATATCGAAACCAAAAATTCAAGTGCGGAGAAGACAATGAGGGTTATAGTGTTAAGATGAAAATGAAGTATTACGTAGAGTATGCAAGGACAACGACTGATGATAGTCCATTATATATTTTTGATAGTAGTTTTGGAGAGCATCTGAGGAGGAAAAAGCTCCTGGAGGATTATGAAATTCCTAGATATTTTAGAGATGATTTGTTTAAGTATTGTGGGGAGGAGAGGAGGCCTCCGTATCGCTGGTTTGTGATGGGACCGCAGAGATCCGGTACAGGCATCCACATCGACCCCTTGGGAACTAGTGCGTGGAATGCTTTGGTCTTTGGTCACAAGAGGTGGTGTCTGTTTCCCACTCATACCCCGAGGGAGCTGATAAAGGTGACGGGGGCTATGGGAGGCAAGCAGAGGGATGAAGCTATAACTTGGTTCAAGCTAATTTACCCCAAGACCCAACTGGATAGTTGGCCAAAGGAATTCAAACCTGTAAGTTACGTCAAAATCTTTATCAGCCTTTGAAAATAGGGCATGATTCTAGAACTTTATTTATTTAGCTTAAATATGGCATTATAGTAGCGCAGAATTACCAGCTCTGAATGATTCATACTTGTACAAAAATATATCCAATCACTTCCATCTCTAAAATAAAATGGCAGAAATGTATCTCCATACATGTAGGGATGAAATTATTCAAGTGGACATTGCATATATTGGATATATTTCCATACATTCAGAGCTAGTAAGTAGTAATGCTCCACTGTTACCAGATTAGATTACTTATGTTGCAACTAACTAAAGAAATATGATATTAAACAAGAATGCTTAAATATACATAACACCACACAAACTTGTAGATTTTGTGTTTTGTTTTAAACTTTTATGTAATAACTTTCTGCCAAGTTTTATATGGCCCATTCTTCTTCGCAATGATAATCTCTCTGAGTTGCTGGTAGACTACAAAAAATGTGTGACTTTCAATTGAAGTGCATAATTTTATGGTTCCAGGTTGAAATCCTCCAAAAGCCTGGCGAGACAGTATTCGTGCCTGGAGGTTGGTGGCACGTTGTGCTGAACATGGACGACACCATGGCTGTGACCCAGAATTTCTGCAGCCGCACCAACTTCCCTGTGGTTTGGCACAAAACTGTCCGCGGACGCCCCAAGCTCTCGAAGAAATGGGTTAAAGTCTTAGAGGCGAAAGAGCCAGACTTGTACAAGATTGCCAGCAGCATGGACCTTAGCCAGGGCACCGGAGTCGCCTCAGATAGCTCGTCCAACAGCAGCTCCTCAAGCAGTGATAGCGATAGTAGTTCCTCAAACAGTTCCAGCGAAGAAGACAGTGGCCAAGAAAGCATCTCTGCGCACAAAAAGAAGAAACGGAGGAAAATGTAAACACCACAAAGCCTTATTATAATTAACCTTGTAGAAACAATAAGCACCAAAGGCCCGTCATCCATTATTTAGTAAATGTTAGTTGTAAGCCTGCTGTTGTTTCGTATTACTAGACGTATTTAACTGTGTTTAATTGTTGTTTTCGTAATTATGAACAATATATCATTTTGTTAACAGAAGACCTAATTATTATTCTTTACGAATAAAGTATTAATGCAGTATAATTTGAATTTCATTTCTAAAATGATGATGTAGCATCATGTCATAAGTTTTCTGGTCACAGCCACAGCATCACTGAACCAGATGCTACGAGTTTAGTTCTTGAGACTGCTCAGAGATGAAATTGCAGAACCTTTTTTTATAATAATGTTAATAAAACAGCGAGCAAGTGAGTCACCTGACTGTAAGCTATTTTTAGCCATAGCCCATTTTTAGGATTAGCAAAATTTTTGTTTTGCTGTTGATTTGTTGGCGCTCTTGTTGAGTATCAAATTAAGGAAAAGATTTTAAATGAAATTGTTTTGTTGGACTTACATGTGCACCAGTCTTTAAAAGTTCTTAGCTACCAACGCTGAAATTGATACTGAGACTTTACTTAGTGTCTGTTTGCTATTTGTAAGCCAATAGTGCCAATACAGTTTATTAGTTGTATAAAATACGTATATTTTAAGACATACAAAGGATTTGGTATGTAACGAAGCAAAAATGAATAATTTTCTTTTACAGTAATTTATAATAAGAATTTTCTATAACGCTTTTTACATTTCAACGTTTATTTTCGTGATATCCTGAGTTTGTGAGTTTCACTTCACTTTCATTCTGTTTTTGAACTTGGCGCCATTATAAGGGTTTCATATTAAAAAAACTGGTGTGGTGCCGGGTTAGAATAGCACCTCCCCCTTTCTTCCCGTGGGTGTCGTAAGAGTCGACTTTGGGAAAGGGTTAGTGTATTGTGGGCGATGGGCTAGCAACCTGTCACTGCAATATCACGTTTAACAATCTGGTTACCCTAGAATTGCTAAACGTGGCACTGGATTTTTGAATTCATGTGCTCTGCCTACCCCTCATGGGAATACAGGCGTGAGAATATATATGTATGTGTATGTATTAAAAAAAAAACCTAATGGGTTCTCTACCGTTGTCCGTCTGTCTGTTTAAGATTCTTTATCTCAGTAGGAATGCGTAGAGATATTGAAATTGAAACCGAATACTAAAGTCTGCGATCTTTTAATATTGTGAATAAATCTTACTTTTTATGGAATCAGAATATGTGGCCATGTCGCATTTCACATACATTTGAAAAAGGACCCAAAGTACGTTATAAAATACGGGTGAAATTACAATCGTTATGTTAAAAAAATAATTAAAGTGTACAATTTAAAACTATCGATATTGGCGAATTTTGAAGTCGATACATTCAGCACGTGGTTAGCACTATTAAACGTCAGATCGAAAACTGGCAGTCGATTTTAGTCTATGGTTTTCGGCAGCCATTTGTTATCCTTGCCAAAGTTCCTGTGAAACTTCGAATCAAAATGCTGAGATCGGTAACTGGGAACTTGGCCAATGTCCTGAAAAGGTCTTTGGTGCCTTCAGTGAGGGTCAGTGCAGTTGCCCAAGTTCGTAAAGCGCACGGCGGCCCGGTCGAATCTGATGAAGAATTCGATTGCAGGTTAGTTTTTCATTGACGTGAATATTGAGTTATGTAACTGAAAAGTCGGGATTTTTTGTTGTTATATTGTAATTCATGTCGCATGAAGTATTAGAATCTTTAGCTTAATAACTATAGATTTCAATCAATAAATTTTCTCGCAATATATCCATTTCGTCCTTGATTTCCAATGCATTGAAAGATAAGAATCCATTAGGACAAAATGTTATGTCAGTCGTTTTCCTTATGTTAATTATTATAACATGAATAATATTATTCTAAGTATCAGGAGCTTTAAAATAATTGTAAATAAATTTCCTCTAAAAAAACTGTTTAGATATCCTGGTTCCACAGTACCTTTTATTATCATTGTAATTCATGGATTAGATAAGGACTAACTAAACCTGGAATTGAAACGCATTAAAATCCCCTTGCCCTTCTCGAGGCAGCAATCCAATATTGGCTAATTCTTGAAATTGACTAGTTCAGTATGTTAGTTCCTTTAGCTCCTAAATGTTCCGAGAGACTGGTTATGGCCATATCTGGTAGTGAAATTGGGGTTTTGATTCGTTCAGGAATTGCACTGGAAGTTAAAAGAAAATATCTAGTTTAAAACCTAAAATAATATTTCAACTTTTTTAACTGGTTTAATTAGTTCTTAGGCGCAGCGCAGACGACAGAGTTTTGTGCGAGCAGCAATAAATTCTCGCCATTCACGCTGACAGTTTCTACGGAACTCTGAATGAAAATTCCTGGAAGCTGTCACCGAGCCATTCAGACAATTTATTGCTGCGCAGACAAAACGCTGTCGTCTGCGCAGCGCCTTAGTATTTACAGATGCAACTGCCTTTATAAATGATTACTATTTGAACTCTCTAACTAAAACTGAGGAAATAGAAGACAACACAAACAGAAACAATTCAAACTGATTGGAATAACCAAAGGCTATAGTCGGATTTTCATAGTAAAATGGCCCTTTGACCATATGGGTTGAGATTTTTTTGTGAGTACATCTTATAGTGAGGGATATTTATGCTGAGTGTCAACATCCTAGGAGTGACAGTTTTTGACTTATGATTTTTTAAACTTTTTTCTTTAATTTCTTTTTTTTCGGTATGTGTAAGCTGTTTTTTTTTATCACAATTTATGATTTTTACAAGCTTAATTTATAATTATATACTGTAATGATTCTGTTTCATGAAATTTTATATTTAATATTATAAATTATGTGTGTAAAAATCGTAAATTCCGTTAAATAAATAAAAAAACAGCTTGCATCCAGGTGACATTAAGTTGTCATTGGTATTTTAATCTTAAATACGACAACCTGATAAGAAAACGCAAAAATAATAGAAGAGTTTGTATACTGCATTGAAAAACACCGATTGAGTTCAGAACATGACCACATATATTGCTAATTTTTGACAGGAAGTACCACTTGGAAAATTTTGATATTAAGGGAAGTAATAGGTCAATGTGTAGACTATAACTAAACAAAAAATTAGAGGTGTCGCTACTTCACCACTACATAAAAAACATGTTAATTTTTTTTATTTTTCTTTTTTTCTTTTTTTTCATTACAGTTGGCATTCATTTTTTTAGTATGGAAGCAGACATAAATAAGGAACACAATTTCAAAATTTGAAGCAAATCGCGTGAATACATACCGAAAAAAAAAAGACATTAAAGAAAAAAGTTTAAAAAACCATAAGTCAAAAACTGTCACTCCTAGGATGTTGACACTCAGCATAAATATCCCTCACTATATGATGTACTCACAAAAAAAATCTCAACCCATATGGTCAAAGGGCCATTTTACTATGAAAATCCGACTATAGCCTTTCCTACAAAAATGTAAACACAATGTACTGTATTGTATTCAATTCATAGTTTTGTACTGCATATATGAATTATTGCAAAGTATTACATTTAAAGACTTATGAGGAAATAAATCATTTTACATGTATCCATGTTATTAATAATGTTGAGCAAGGTCTTCTTGCAGATAATTATTTACATACATGCACACATCACACCTGTATTCCCGAATGGGTTAGTTAGACAGAGCACATGAAATGCTATGGACAAAACCAAGACCATTTCACACTTCCTTGCCACTTTTAGCATATTCTTTAACCTCTTGTATGCTACGGAGCAGATCTGCTCCATTTTAAGGATATCTTTTTTTTATTTTTATTTTAATCTCCATAATTTGTAGATATTGAAACAGAAGAGGCTCGAATGCAGTATATTTTTCATTTCCCGCATACGAGGGGTTAGATATACTTTATTTACTTCTTTATGTTCTATTTATTTTTAGTTGATTCATACAGCATCCATGGAAATGGAGAAGTGTTATTCGAAATTTGACACCACACAGCCTTATGGCATTCAAATAAAATCACTCATATTTTTATTCAGTAAATGCAAACTAATTTAATTAATTATTTGTTGCTTTTCCAGATATGAAGCATTCTTCAACAGAACAGACATTGACGGGTGGGAAATCCGCAAGGGCATGAACGACCTCTGCGGCATGGACTTGATCCCGGACCCAAAGATCATCAAAGCCGCCCTCCACGCGTGCCGGCGAGTCAACGACTACGCGCTTGCCGTCAGGTTCATCGAAGCGTGCAAAGACAAGTGTGGCCCCAAGGTCGGAGAGATCTACCCATACATCATCCAAGAAATTAAACCTACCCTCACAGAGCTGGGGATCGACACCCCAGAGGAACTTGGCTATGACAAACCTGAGCTAGCTTTAGAGAGTGTTTATGAGATGTAAGGCAGAAAGTATCAAAATGAGCTGTAGAGGAATTTGTATTATAGTTTTGTTGTCGATGTTTACTTTTGAAATTGTGGGAAGCCTTGCTTTGGTGCAAGTATTGTTGGTCCATCATATTAAATCGACAGGCTTATTGTCTAATGTATAAATCATTAGAGGAATATGTTTGTTGTTTCATTTTTATATGATTGTTTTTATATCCCCTTGTTTTTATATCATTGTCTGAATAGCTAAAATTGATAATAAACAACTTGCAGTCATTATTTTGCTTTGTCTGAATTGAGTTTGATTTGAAGTCAGATTTTAGATTACTGTAACATTCTGAATCTTTCAGTTAAGAGAGTGATATAAACATTTCACAACTTAAGAAAATGACTTGTGTATGACTTGATGACCTGTGTGGTGTCAGGTTGGAATAACACCTCCATGTTTTCCGTGGATGTCTTAAGAGGCGACCAAGGAAATGGGTTAGGTATGTTTTAGGCAACTTGTCACTGTTTACCTCTGCTATCTGTTCAAACCTAAAATGATGCTAGAAGTGGCTATGAAACATGAAATTGTTATGGTTTTGTCTTTGTTGCGTTTCGTGTGCTCTGACTACCCTACTTGGGAACACAGGCGTGATTGTAGAAAATGACTGCTTGATTTATGAAAGTATGGGCCTACATAATATGGCCAGCATTGCTAATAATGATAACTTGCCTTGCTTACTCTCATTATTTATGTTATTTCCTCAGAGGAAAGAGATTCAAGTTTTACGTAGGTAGGTAATTTCTCTAGCCCGAAATCTGTTAGCATACTTCAATTCCATTTCAGTTCAGAAATTTGGCTTGAAAATTAAGCGTTTCTGATCGTACTGAACTGATTGTTCTAACTTAATAAGTACTTTATTATTCGCACTACATGAGCGTTGTTTCGCTGCACTGCCTTGTGCACTTTGGGGAATGAGATTGCGACCGCTGCGTGGTTTGGGGTTCCGTATATAGCGATTTATACAGGGTTACTAGTAACTCGACGTATTCTTGGTAGGACTTGATAGAGGAGCTAAAATGCAATATTTTTAAGCCCTCATATGTATGGCCGAAAATTAACGGTTCTTGAGTCTGATTTTTTAAGTTTTTTTTTATTTCCCAAAATTTAACATGAAAAAAATAAAATTGTGCGTCTGTTCTACGTCTACGTCTTAAGTCCTACCAAGAATACGTCGAGTTACCAGTAACCCTGTTAAAATAGGTAAAATTAAACCATGTTATGTACGTAAATACTTTAATGATTGTAATATTCACACAGTCATACTTTATTTACATTTACGAATCCTTGTACTTAACAACAAAATTGTGCTTTCAACTTTATCAGTAGAGAACAAAACACAATCGAACTACGCTTTGGTATAAATTAATAAACAGAAAATAAAATAAACTCAATATTCAAAACCAAATAAATTAGTTAATACTATACGTTTCCTGTCTTTTCGCAAATCCAGTGAATAAATTACGTAGAGCTCTCTCACTTTGTACTCTTCTATGCACCTACAAATAACCTGGATATTACTTAACTAACGTTTAGCGGGTCTTTGGAAACTATGCTTATTTATAAAAACCCTATATTTTAATTCGAAACGTCCGACCGAACCAAAAGCATCTTTGTACAGTCATATCTATTTTGTTTACACAATTTTTAACACTGATTGATACCCTAACGTCGAGGTAACTCGGCGGGCTCTTACTATTGCTCTTGCAGCATATTACGGCGGTCACGCTTAAAGGGTTACTCTAACAATTCTCCTAAGTAAATTAATATTTATATTACAAAACTTTTTACACTGAAAAATCTTTAAATATATTATTTTACACTGCCTTCTCATCACATCAACATTTTGTTAAGTTAAAATTTAAATACTCGTAGGACTAGAATAGTTTACATTTTGGTTCACTGCAGACTAGAATAAAATAAATTAGCGTAACAAATAAATAGGAGATAATGAGAAAAACAAACAACAATGTTAGTAACAACCTAACTAAAATTATGTAAAAGGAATGTTTGTTCTTAAGAAATAAACCAAGTCTCCTCAGTGTTAGCGACTAGCGGACACTTAACTACGAAAAATAAAAGCAAATTGTAAAAATAAACTCCATTATTGCACGAATCTCATCCGATTAGAGTCCATTCACACTTCAACAATCAATAGAAACATCTAGCGATTTGTAAAAACATGAACGGCGTCATGATTTGTAAATAAATTTAAATATATTTCATAAATAAAATAAATTATGGCAACAAAACGATGAAATAAATTAATTAATTCGAGCCAACGGCGCGTTTTTACCTACTATTCGAATAAATTATGTCTATAAAAACACTGATTAGGGCCCTCTAAAAAGGGTGTTGGAAGGCTTAGCAGATTATTATCTAACCAGGACATTGGATAGATTAGTATTTCACTATAGATTTACTAACCGACGAAATAACAATACAAGAGTCCCAGCTATATCTAGTCGTGAATTACAGCAGACTGAATACCTACACGATGCTAGGTTAGCTTTTAGTCAATTTACTGCAATAGACGAAGAAGTGAAATCTGTCTCAAAACACGCTGCAACATCCAGTTAACTATTATTACTGCTGTTTATGTAGATGACATTGCGTATGTTCTTTCGAAAATCCAGACCTGAATTATTACGGAGTTTTACCAACCACAATCCTCCAAAGCTTCCCAGTTTCCCCGTTTTGACTGTTCTAACCGATTAACAGATCGATTATTTATATACCTGTTTCTGTTTAAATATGCCACTGTACGGTAGCAAATCAGATCTCTTTCATTTCCGAAATACAAATGACACCCCCAGGGATCATTCTATTATCAGATTACAAGTGATGTACTCTCTCTGGTCAAATGAATGCGGAATATTTTTGATCTACATTTTTCATCGCAAAATGGTCTGAACTGCAGATCATACGCCCAGGTTTCTTGCAGGTTATTTTCTCAACCTAAGCTCACATTTTGTTACTCGTACCTACCTTGTTTACATGTCTTATGATATGAGCTCCATACTTTCAAGTAGCCTGACAGATCAAGACCATTGGTCTGCCCGTAATATGGCCACATAGCTTACAAATCTGCACGTCGCTCAGACGATAAAAACTTCCTATTACCATGAGTTCTCCGCAACCGTACTCACAAGCGACAGCGTAAATAATTTCTAAGGGGAATTTTACTTCCACGAGTGACTTAGCTCAAAACAGATGTCATCATCAGCATATATACGTCCCACTGCAGGGCACAGGCCTCCTCTCAGCATGAGAGGGCTTGGGCTATAGTTCCCTCGCGGGCCCAGTGCGGATTGGGAATTTCACACACAACGTTGAATTACTTCACTGCATGTAGGTTTCCTCACGATGTTTTCCTTCACCGAATAGCTCGTGATAAATATCAAATTGGATATCGCACATAAATTCAGAAAAATTATAAACAGATGTACAGAAATCAATCTCCATACAAAGTGCATCGAGCAACGCACAACATAAACACGATATTCAGGATTCTCTATCTCTCGGTCTATTTCAATTTCTACGCTGTAAGATGGAGTTGTGGGTTGGTTCTGCTTAGGCCAGTAGCTATTTAGCTAGGCTGGGTTGAGTGCTGGGTGTTACGCGCATTCTAGTTCTGTGTCCGCGGGCGCCAGTAGCGTCAGCAGCTAGGAGTCTGCCACCACGGCGTCTCGCTCCGCTTTCACTTGTTGCTGGAAGAGTAAGGTACAATTTAGGGTTAGAGTCGGCAATAAATTTGGCCTGATTTTAGGTGGTGGGGGTAAGTTCGCGCATCGGTTTTTCCAGGTAAAATACAACAGGGATGTCGAATTGGTCATAAGCATACATCACGCTTGTATTTGCAAATGGGGTAGGAAGAGCAAACGAAATGCCACAGACAAAACAGCGTTTGCTACATATTTCGTGACCTCTGTCAGCATATTTTTAGGTTTTAATAAAAGAGATAACAGTGAGAGTGACAGGTTGCTAACTTGTCTCTACAACTACTTACATATTTTTTAAAATCCATACGCACATAAAGCCTTCATTCCCAAATGGGGTAGGCAGAGCACACGAAACGCTACATAGTCCAAACCAAGACTATTTCCCGTTTCATGCCCACTTCTGGCCTATTTTTTAGGTTTTAAGTTGACAGGTAGACTAGTGACAGGTTGCTATCCTGTCACCTATAATAAGCCTTAATCTATTTCTTGAGTCGCTTCTCTTCTCTCTTATCTTACGATATCCACGGAAGTGGAGAGGTGTTATCCTAAACCCGACACCACACGGTACAGTCACCAACCGGGATTGTTGAGCCACTTGCCACAGTTCGCAATTTAGACGTGTAATCAATGACCGATGTGACCGACTAGATGTTGGCTAATGGATTAGTATTACACGACCAAGTTACAAACATAGGTAAGTGGCTCAACAATCCCTGTTCGCGATGGAACATATTTTTTGTAACAAAACAAAAAGAGTGGGAGGACTCCGTTATGCGGCTTGTCTTGTAGATTTGGTATGTTTTTAAACGTAGCCCTCTTACCATGGCCTTGCTGAGCACGCTGGCGTCCTTGAGACTGAGGACCTGCAGCACCTGGTCCCCGCCCTGCAGCATGACCTGCGCGACTCCACCGCCCATGCCGAGCGCCTCCAGGCTCTCGCCCGCGCCTTCCACCTGCGCAGAGTTATGCATTAGGTAGCTATACAATAGGTCGCTTCACGTAAAAAGAACGCAAGCGGTCAATCAGTGCAGTAGACAATTCATCGGTCTATTAGATTATACAAACCGTATGCATTCCTTTCAGTGATCTCTTTACATGAAACGAACTTTTCTAGAGTCTAGACCATTTTAAAATATTAAATTGCTTACTATTTACTTAAAAAGGCGTGCATATTCGAAGACATAAAAATGTTGTATGATACCAAATATAGCGACAATAAAGCAATTAAAATTATAAGACAATACACACCTCATGCAGGCAACGAAGAAAGAAGCAACGGGAACATATATAATTTTATTTTTCTTCCGACTGTATATTATTTATCAAGTCTATTTGATTGAAATGACACTGTGACTATGTGCCAGCAACAGCGAGTAGTTATCACTCATCAGAATACTTACATTTAGATAACTAAATGTTTTTTTTTTGTTTTATTTGGTTAAAAAATTCTATCAATGGAACTGATAATGTAACTATTCAAAATATACCGCTATTTGGACACAAGTCGTGGTAATAGTGTTTTTCATGGCAGTAAAAAGATGCATATCAGCGCCATTTCTTTATTATTTGGCCTCGAGACAAAAATCATTTCACATCTCTTTTAAGTCGGGAAGAAAAGTTTATGTGCTACTATAGCTTTTTTCAAGCACTCCCGAGCCTTCTAGTCAAGTCTCTTGATTACAGTAACGCGTAACATTAACAGTTACAACTCGCAGATGAGTACCAGACTAAAGTTCCAAACTCACTGACAACGGAAGGAAGTAGCGTCACAGTATCGGTTGTAATATTCGAAATTAAACGACACAGCGCGCACATAGCGCGACGCCAGGCGTTTGGAACTTTAACATCATGTGCACTTAGAGGATGGACACAAACAAAATACAAATGGCTAGCGAATAAAACACATAAATACGGGGCAGCATTTATTAAGCTCCGACAAGACTAAATACAAGGACCGGTAACACTATTGATAAAAATCTTGAACTTTAACTTTAAGTCTCTTATAAAGAAGACTTTTATCTAAGAGAGGCATCAGTATCAAGCTATGTTCCGAGTATCATCTGTTCTCATTCTCAACGTCAAATATATCAAGAGTGTTACCAGCTACAACGGAATATAAAACATCTACAACACGTAACAAAAATAAAAATCAAATCAATACTTCAACAGGTTTCACGAGGACGTTCACACAATAAATAATGGCAGACGAGGCAGGCATTTTCAATACGCTAAGCAAAATAATTAGTGAAACATCTAATTTATTTAAGTAATTTAAAAAACGGACATTCACCAGTAATGGACACCGTTCAAAGATCACATAAGTGTGAATTATTGTAAAATATGTAAACGACTGTTCCTTAGTGGGTATTAAATAAGAGTTATTGTCTATTATTCTAATCTGCATACTTGGGACGACATTAGAGAGAGTAAATTCTCACATCGCTTTTATCTGGAAAAAGCGGAGAACTTAGCCTCTCTCTAAAATCGTGGTAAGTTATATCCCGAGTAGTATAACTGGTTCCTTGTCCATTACTGGTGCCGTTACCTTAAATGGAATTTTCTGCCGTCTTCGCATTCGAAAGACGCCAGTAGCTTTTGGACTAAATAAAGTTTTCAAAGAGGTGTTCTTGGAAACTCCAAGAAACTTTCCGAAACTTTTTATGAAAGTTTCCTTTGTTATCAGTACTTTGGATACTTTACATTTTGCCAAAATACACTCACAAATCTTCAAAACAATCGAAGCTAAACACAAGCGTGAGTTGCAACTACAAACCAATCACACAAACACACGACATACAGGGTTGCACACAACGGCGTTGGTTAGGCAGAGTCGGTCATATTTGAACATTGTTATACCAGTGGATTATTCATTTACCACGTCCGTATAGTACGTGTAACCCTGTATATCGAACAGCAATAAAGACCAGCAGGCTCATAAGCTTCAATAAATAGAAATTACTACCAGTCAAAGTCTTTGGTAAAATGCACGAGCTCGGAACAGCGGAGTGAGACGGTCACAGCGAAATGACAGTGTACGGAGAAAGCCTTATTTGATTTAACTGTACAATTTGCCCTACCCTTACCCTTTAAATATAACTTCTTTCAATATCTTTAATTATGATAATATCTTTTTATGTTTTAAAAATATTGCCTACAGAATTAAAATAAGAGTCACGAAAACACACTCCATATCATTCCAAAAGTTAATTGTTTGCTGGCAACAAAAAAAATTTTTAACTGTTTAGCTATCGTGACGCTTGAGACAGTCTGGTGATAGACGGACGGACAGACGTGTACGGAACCTTAAAACCGACTGTTTGACATCACACATTACCATACCACTTTTAGCTATCTTCACGAATAGTTTCGCATAAGGCCTTCTCCCCACACCATGATCTTATATGAAAAAGAAAAAAAAAAAACACTAAAACAAAACTGTGTAGCTACCGTCTATACAGTAACCACACGGCGCAAACCGCAAACGGGTCGTGGTTTACATACGTTTTGATTCAGTTTGACTAGTGTAGTTTCATCTCCGCTGCCTTCTATACTCCACGTCTGCCAACACAAGAACACGGCACAATATAATAAAACGTAGTAGGCAATATAATTAACAGGGTGTCCTGTATACATTATGTCTTAAAATAACCTGACTTTCCTGACCAAACATGAAAATTTTAAAGCAAGCTTTATATTTTTTACTAACTGACATATTAAGCTACTTTTTCGTCGGCTCTTTAGTGCTATTCACTATTAAAGCATGAAATATTTTCTTCTTTGTACAAACATCAGGAAAATACAAGTTCTATAATAATTAGACACCCTGTGTAATTAATTAATAACATTAATACTATAATATTATGCAAGTACAATTAGTGAAGTTTGCAATCGACAACATAGTTATAAATATGTCACACAACAGACAAGCAATTTCATAAATATTCATAATCACTTCCAACTTTTTTGGTATTGGGTACTAATATTAACAAATCAACACAATAGAATTTACAACTTCACAACAAAACAATAAAATTAAATACAATGGCGTAATAACGAGCACCGAGTGCGGATGCAAATTAAAATTAACGTAATTATAATAACAATAATACTTCAACATGCAGTGTCGTCGCTATGCCTGTGTCAATATAATTGAAAGTGAACAAATCACAGATATGCGAAAGTTTCCAAAAAGTTACAACAAATCTAGTTTCACGAAAAACAGAAAATTTTAATTCAAGAAAAGAAAAGTTTCGATCCCCATATGAAATTGTGAAAAGTTTCCGAAAGTTTCCCATGTGAAAAATCAGGAACCTTAGGGAGTTTTCTTTGGCAAACCAGGAGATCAAATGCGCTATTAAGGAGATGTTTGTGACATTTTTTTTTGTGATTATTAAAATTATAAAGCTATTATTTGAGCCAAGGCTCAGTGGTAAAAACATAAGTAAAATCTAGTCGCCATTGGCATCGAATGGTAATTAACTCTTGATTAATTATATTTAAAATTTGATACAGGTAGTAACTTCAAACATTCGATTGGATATTTCCAATAAGAAGTCAATTTTAGCCAGCGTCTTTGGGACCATGCCTCGGGGGTGCCCTTTTTTAAATATAGTCTAGTTTTTAAGTTAGTTATTATTTTAGTTAGTTATTTTGTTTTTGGTATTTTATTATTCAATTCATTTAAGGAATATTTTCTCGAAAGAATACTGATCTGGAGGCACGGTAGTGTTCCTCTAAGAATTTTCATACAACCACAGGTATTAGTTTATAACAATAACATAGTATTTGGCAGTTTTCTAGCTAAAAACGTGTACACGCGAATTTAACAGGCACAGCGACAAAAAAATAAGAAAAACTATATTTAAGCACAACTAAATTTATATTTTTCAATTTGCGAATTTTCGCAAACACACGCTTGACCATAAATACATTTTTTGAATTTCAAAGTTTTTACTTTCGAATTCGAAATAAACATCTTTCAGTCATACTCAAATTATGTCTGACTAGTAATACAAGTAACACTCAAAATATTTGAATAAAAAAATAACATTAACAAAAGAAAAATATTTTTTTTTTTATAGAAATCACTAGTTGTTTGAAAACTTTTAAGTTTAACTCAAACATATTTGAACAATTTGTTTTCTCTTTCTTAGAAAAATCTATAATTCACTATAACGAGATCTCGTAAGTGGATATCACAACGCTTCTCCAAATGTATCATTATTAACTATATTACTATTTATCCTATTCTGAATACAATGTTCAATAACTATCATATATTTATTAAAAATGGCACGGAATACTATCGTTGTACTTTTTTCTTTGGATACTTCAAAAAAATCACTACTAGGATTGCACACAATAATTAATTAGCTTTTCAAACGACTATAGCTACTACAATACTGCTCATTTAAATATCTAATCAATATTTCTCAGCAAAGGACCTGTTTAAAATTTTAGCAAAGTTCAACATATTTTAAACCTTCAATTGTTTTCTCTCCTATGGCGGATCCCAATAATACAATTTCTGATGCCATATAAAAATCAAAGACGAAATATGTTCAACTTTTTGAAATTCCTTGTACAGGACAAAATCAAATTGATGATACAAAATTAGTGCTTCTTATTAATTTAATGCTATGCTACATAACGCAGTTCAATTGTTCAAAATAGCACGATAAAATTTTCGATTTTCTAAGGTGGAATGAAGTCATGACGTCAATGGACGCCTCAAATTTCGTAAGCCGAAAAAAACTAATGAGTGCATTCCATTGTCCAGTATTAGCAGAGTAAGAAACACTAAATTTTCATCACCATTTTAATTTCGCCCTGTAGTCAAATTTATAAATATTGAACGGTCTGGAGTCAGATGATGTTGTGGAACTAACAAGACAACACCACCTAGTTACTGGCAGCTTGACTGTTAGCCAGTAGTTAAGTTACTGGCAGCTTGTGTTAGCCAGTAGTCGTCACCGGCTAGTGGTTACGCCGGTTCGCACTTGAGGGTTATTACCTAGTGAAAAGGCGATTCAATTGAATGGAAAAAATTATGGACTATGGAACTAAAGGGTTAAATTCAAAATTAAAGTTAGGAAGCTGGTTCATGCAGGGAGATGTTAAGGTAAAGGTTTCACTAGCTTACTTTCTGATCTACTCTCTGTGGTCAGATGCCTTGAAACTTGGTATAGTATGAAAATTAAAATACAGCCAGTAAAAAAAAACATCTATTCACGAAACTAAATAGCACGTGTAAATAGTTGAAAGCATTTTTTAACCGGACAGCGGCTGGCTAGAGTAACTGCTAGCCGGACAACGGGTGGCTAGGCTAACTGTTAGCCTGACAGCCGTTAGCTGGCCGTGATTTTCGGGAATTAGCTTTAATGACGCAACTACATTTTAAATAGGAATTGAGGTGCCAAATAACCCTAATACAAACTATACAAGAGGTCACATTGAAAATGTAAAGGGAGGGGGAAGAGAATGAAAAAAAAATATTGATAGCATGGGAACTTTAACAAAACAAAGGTTGGTAAACCTAAGGTTTTTATTAATTTTATTAAATTTTTTAGCATATTAAGAAGAAAAAAAAACATGTATGAAAAGGAAAAAGAAAAAAAAAACTAGTTGTTATTAATTTTAAGAGCATATTATTGTAAAACTGCTTTGTCTTTACGCGGAGCGCACAGTTTAACATAAAAAAAATTCCTAAAATTATCAAAGTACGGACCACGAGTCTGTAGATGAAAAATTTGTTAAAAAAAAAAAAAAGGTTGGTGAACCCTGTCTTTGTGTGTGTATACCTGCACGAGCGGCGCCACGCAGACGCCGTCCTGCTGCTGCATGGAGGCCACCATGCTCTGGTACACCGACGCCGACACCGGCACCGTGATCACGCCCGACACCGACACAGGATAGCCTGCGGGGAAACACACTGCTTTAGTTACGGACTAGACATATAAACATCACGCCTGTGTTCCTAAATAGAGTAGCCCGCGGACACACTGCTTTGGTTACTGACTAAATATATACACATCATCATATCACACTTGTGTTGCAAAAATGACTATTTAATTTCCCTATTTAAGCCCTCTCATACTGAGAGGAGACCTGTGCCCTGCAGTGGGACGTATATAGGCTGGATGATGAAACTATTTAATCTTTTGAACGCCAAGGCGCGAAGTGAAACGCTGTGCTCCTAACGCCAAAGACGTGAGTCGGCTCTTAGATAATGCTTGTTTTTTTTCGAATGGTGCTGTATTATTTTATTTAAATTAGGTATAAAATAACTTACACTACCTATAAATAAAGTAAACCTAGAAAAAAGTTTGCAGCGTTTTATATTTCAGTTCTTTCGCAATAACTTCGACGCGCCATTTAACGTCGTGGCGTCACGGGCACTGACTTGCGACGACGTGACATGGCGTCTTTGGCGGTCAAAAGGTTAATTTAGAAAAAATATACTGGACACCTCAATATAATTTTTAAAGATTTAAATATAGATATCTCCCCCCCTCCCCCAAGTATGGGATTGATGAAAAGAAAAAAAATGTAATTAATTTGTAAGCTGTAAATTTGGAGAACCCCACAATTTTACTATTTATTTTTCTTCTGCCTTATGAAAAAATCTTAATGCAGTTTACAAAATACATCTATTTAACAATTTTCAACAGTAAATGTACTTCTTAAATTTCGGAAAAAAAGTGGCTGTGACATATGGACGGACAGACAGACGTGACGAACCTATAAAGGTTCCGTTTTTTATGTGGTTACGGAATCCTAAAAATCATGATTCAATCATGAAAACGTGAAGAAGTCCCGCGTTTCGTGAGAACCACGAAAGTTTCAAATATTAGAGATGCGGACAGGTTTTAGCCACAAATTTCCAACACGTCCCATCTGTAACGTGCATTAAACAGTACCGTGTCCGTCCTCGCCCGTGAGTATGATCTGGCCGTCGTGGTTGAGCGTGGCCTCGGCGACCGCGTTCAGGTCGACGGTGACCGACTCGCCGTCCAGCGTCTGCACCATGCTGGACCCGCCCTCGCCGCTGTGGATCTGCAAAGCACAGTTCACCATCACATTCGAATCTCAGTGAAAAACCGGGTCGGACTCGCGCTTGATGGGCTCCGTTAACGTTGTAAGAATACATACACAAATACATACATATTCTCACGCCTGTATTCCCAAAAGGGGTAGGCAGAGCACATGAATTCAAAAATCCAGTGCCACGTATAGCAATTTCAGGATAACCAGATAGTTAAACGTGAGATTGTAGTGACAGGTTGCTAGCCCATCGCCCACAATACACTAACCCTTTCCCTGAGTCGCCTCTTACGACACCCACGGGAAGAAAGGGGGAGGTGCTATTCTAACCCGGCACCACACGGGGAAGAATGCATACTGAAAATATTGTTTTTTATTATACCGATTCGAATTCAATGATCAAAGCCAAATCAGATACTACTGCAGTAAGTGTTTCGTACATTTTGCTTGGTAGGGTTTGGCAAATAAACACATCGTTACTTAACTTTCATAGCGTATCCACTGCAAATCCTAAATAAACCCTCAACCTTTCTCTTCCTTTCCCTGGCCAATCATGTACATTTCAAAGTAAATTAAATATTACTTTTACAGCCCGAGACACTAAGTTACTTTTTCATAATAAGTTAATAACATTACATTGCTCGACAAAGTTAATCTTCATTACGTTTATACCAGCATTTTACAATGGGTCCATCGACTGTACGTATGAAAGTGCGGCTATATGCAGTTGTGTGCGCGCGTCAATACGTGTCCGTATGTGTGTTGTGTGCGTGCATGAGTGAGTGCGTGCGCTTATATCTATGTGTGCGGGTGTGAATATGCGCGTGTATGTATGTATGGATAACTAACCACTTGCGCAGTGGTCCCATCCGGCAGCGTGATGATGGGATGGCTGGGGTCGAGCTGAACGAGCGACACCGACCCGTCGGGGTTCGTGATGGTTTGCAGCACCGCCGGCGCGTACTGCGACATCTACAAACAGACACACAATTACCATTACTCTGTAGACTTAGTTTAGCAGGTGAAAAAAAAAAAAAAAAAAGGTTTATCTTAGCAACGCGTGGGATAGACTATCTGTGGTTCTCTGACTTGCCTTAGTAAGATGACTGGCGAGTTTAAAAAAAAAATACATAGTTAAAGGCTTTAATAAAAATTAAAAAAAGGCAAATTCCTTTGTGTAACGATAATTACTAATTACCCATACATTTTGTGTGCCCTTAATTTATGTACTATTTTTTAAAGCCACTCTGGTATAGTCTATCACGCGCGCTGTGCTAAGCCGGTAACATATCCAGGCTACATTCCATCAAGGCTACAAAACGAAAGAAACAACCTAAAAAAAAGGAAATAAATTAAAAAAATAACATAAGATACATCGCATCATGTATAGAAAAAACTAGCATTCAAGCTACGCTGTGAAAGATTGATAAAACTAAAAATAAAAATAGGAGTGGACCATTTCTACCAAAATACCGACATCAGTTCAGTAAGTTACGATCATATTTCGCGGAAAATGTCCGCTGTAACTGTAACTAAAGCTTGGTAATAACGACTTAAAAATTTTATACAGTATCCGTATTCCGTTTAAATCAGCTGCCAGCTGTTTGATAGAAATAGTTCCGAATATATAATCAAAATGAAGTAAACAAACCTAATTTTAAGTCTATACAAACTAATGTCATTGTTTTAGTCTGGGATAGTGTCCCTCGGCTAGGCACACTATCCAGGCTTTCCATAATAACAGTAGCGATTACAAAACAAATAAAAATGTAAAAAAAAGTAAAATAACAAACAAAATTATATTTAAACTAAAAGTCCAATGAAAACAATTTATCGTAAGGCCGACCTGTAAACCCGTAATTTATAATAACCCATTCAGTGCCGCAAACCCGATCGGTGTCCAAATTCTATTATGTATCAGGTGCTCGGGAATGAAAGGGTTAACGTGCATAGGGACACAGCTATAAGTCAGACTCCACTGAGGATAGAACCTATAGAGTACTAATGTCATCTTGGTTGTTCGGAAATTATTCCGCAAAACAATTGAAGACCTCGCTGTGCTCTTATTGGCCGGCCCAAGATCGCACTTCACACTAGTGTTGGGCAAGTTTACAAATGCATCGATAATATCGATATCGACAATAGTCTATTTTTACGAAACCGACGAGCATGCATGAGGAGATTAATGAATGTAGATGAAGCA
>BHDV01052340.1:131310-145450 GCA_005406045.1 Adoxophyes honmai | reverse complement strand
TGTTGAGCACATCAAACGATGCTATGTACGCACTTACTGTTGATATTTTGCTAAGGGTTTGTGGTGACATTGGTTTGTGGAAATGGGATCTTTGATATAAATGGTCAAATATTAGGGAAGACCTTGCACTCCATATTCTAATTGCCAATCGAAAAAAATCGGAAATGGCGGCACATTCACTGCCTAATAATCGACGAGATTTCAATGGTTTCGTATGAAGATTTGCGAAACATTAACTTGCGTCTTCAAAAGTATAAGAACAACAATAAATTGTTCGGAGGAGTCTACCATATTTCTTTTTTTAAGTAATTCTTATTAACGATCTAATTGAATTCAAGATTCGTTAACATTCTATAAATCTAAGTATACATAGACAAATGCTTTCAGTGTATAATAATTTGAAGTCGGTTTTTTTTTGTTTAAAATTATTAGCTGACTATTAGACTGCTGATGGGGATTAGCAGAATCCAACAGGTAGAGAGATTAACTTATGCTCACGCTGCTGTGGAATGTTCCTGGCTTTGCTCTCGGCGCTGGTGAGTTGAGCATTTTTAGATATCTAATAGCCTGCTGATGGGGCTTAACAGCACCCAACAAGTAAAAAGAGTGGCTTGTGTTCATGCTGCTGTGGAACGTCGCGGGCTTTGCTCTAGGCGCTGCACGCTGGTGAGTTGAGAATTCTTTGCTAGATTGTTAAGGGATTGACGACAGCTTATTTTAAAGCACCCGATGAGTAAAGAGCCAATTAGGAATGCCCATGGGCATCATTGCAGCAGATGAGCATCATCAGCGATAGCTAATAGTCATATTAGCCAGCTGACGGGGCTTAGCAGCACCCAACTGATAAAAAGAGTGGCCTGTGTTCATGCTGCTGTACAAAGTCGCTGGCTTTTCTCTCGGCGCTGGTGAGTTGAGCATTTTAAGCTAACTATTAGCCTGCTGATGATACTCTACAGCACCCAACGGGTAAAGACAGTGGCCTGTGCTCATGATGTTGTCGAATACCGCTGTCGTTGCTCTCGGTGCTGATGAGTTGAGCATTAAGGTTAGTGAGCATTATACGACTTCGAGTACCTAGCGTAAACTTAAAAATAAAATACCACCGACTGGTTTCAAAACGTAACCTAAACGTCATTGGAACTGGTTTTCAGGCACGGCGCTCCTCGGCAAGGAGGCGGCTATGGCGTGCACGGTCGCCGTGGAGACGGTCATCGTGGAGCACTACAACGACCAGCTCCGGACCCTGATGGAGGATCCCAACGTGGACCCCAAGATACTGGAGACGATCACCAAGTTCAGGGACGAGGAACAGGTGAGACAGAACTGGCTGTTGCACCACCTATTGTCGAGTAGTAAAGAGTACATACGTCATCACACACAACTACAATTGTCAAAATGGTCTAGGCCCTAGACTCTAGGGACACCTAACGCTACCTATCGACAAATAGCAGAACTGCTACTACAAACGTCATTTACATAATCGACTGCCAAATGGTAATCCAGGTAATCCTACATGGCGCTATCGAAGCTTCGAAGATCGGATGCATAAATACAACTTCCAACTTCCTCTCTAATTTCGGCCCCTAGCCATAATATCTGTCTGGTCATCTTTCTTTTAAAGTCTTTCCAACAAAACAAATCGTTACTAGACATTGTTTGACTGACAAGACAACGATACTTTTCAATTGACCAGCGGTATTCCCTGTGTAAAAAAATATATCCTGCTAAATTCCGGAACATGACATAATCAATGGAACAAACGAGTATTTTTTCTAATTTCAGGAGCATCATGACACGGGCATAGATCACGGCGCGGAGCAGGCGCCGTTCTACAAGGCGCTCACGGAGGTCATAAAGACGGGTTGCAAGGCCGCCATCGCTATTTCTAAGAAAATTTAACTTTACAAAGCTTTGAGGTACTCTAAATACTTTGTTACATTTTTATTAATAGAGTCTGTCGTCTATACAACGTGGGTACGAGATATGCCAGAGTGAAACCACGTATTCATAATATTATTAGTCTATCTTCTAAATTATTATTATATTTTATATATCTAAATATATATAACGGCGCGTTAAGAAATTAATTACGATAAAGTTCAGATTGAATAAGATTGTCTGCCTAATTTATTGTTCGAATAGAATTATGTAATGTTTGCATAATCGAGGAGATGCTACTTATTTCTTATGCTGCATTTAGCAGGTTAATTTTATTAGAGCGAGTGGCAACACTCGAACGGGGTCGCAGATTGAAATAAGAGGGTAGGTCATTCAGAGTTGAACGGCCGAAGAGAAAGCAATCTGCAAACCCGTTAGCTCTGATTTTCTATCACTTTTAATTTAAGTAATCCATGTAAACTTACTGTCGATCGCTGCTTAGTTAAAACAAGTGTTACGTAGTCTATTCAACAAGAAGATTATTTACTTCCCTGCCGATCATGTCGGCGGATGAAACCCTGGGTACTCCGACATATACATATATAAAAATGAAACCCGTTTCCCGTTGTCAGGCCATAACATGGAAACGGCTAGACCGATGTGGCTGATTTTTGTTTGTAGTTTTCTAATACTCTGTAGGAGGTTCATACGGAAGAAATATTAAGAAAGAAAGATTGAAAAATACAAAATAAACTAGTGCATCAAAGCTACGCTAAGGCGGTACGAAGTTCGCCGTTTTACATGACTTATAGTACATATAATGAAATCCAATCTGTCCAAACTCAAAGATTTATCATTATTATCGATGGGTAGGAACTGTCAAGGCAGTAAGAGCAATCTGATTTGGTGTCTGGACTTTCACTCTCTTTAGTCAGTCAGTGAGATCATGGAAAAGTATTATGATTTGTTATTGGCCTTAAAACGCATTGACATGTATAAGAATGAAGTTGTTCCTTGTGATCTTTATTGTTGTAAAGTCCACTTAGGCTTGATTTCAGTAGGGTGACCGCACCGGTAATGGACATAGAACCAGTAATGGACATAGAACCAGTAATGGACAATGACTCTTATTTACTACCCACTAAGGAAAAGTCATTTGTTTTACAACAATCAATTCAGAACTCTATGGTCTTTAAATTATGAATGAAGTGTCCATCACTGGTGCTTGTCAACTTAAACCGTCCATAACTGGTGCCGTCACCCTATCACTTCATGTTTGTTATGGTTATCTGGTTATGAGTAATTATATTGTTCAGAGTCTGAGAAACAAGCGCTTTTCACTTTCACAGTAAATATCTTCTTATTCGTTTAGCGATAAAAAAAATTACAATGAAGCGAAACAAATACTGTGCATTTAGATATTTCGCCTGCAGAACTTAGTATTACGGTTGTGATATACATTATAATTTACAGGGCGTTTAATAAGATGCGATATCGTTTAAGGTTATTTTGTTGCAATACATAGTAAAGTCAAATGAAGCGATTGTTTTATTAATTTACTAGCTGTTCCCGCGACTCCGTCCGCGTGGAATGGTGACCAATTTCCCCCGTTTTTTCCACATTTTCTAATATTTCTTCGGTCCTATTGGTCGCAGAGTGATGTTATATAGCCTAAAGCCTTTCTCGATAAATGGTCTATCTAACGTCGTCGTCATCGTCATCAGCCTATATACGTCCCACTACAGGGCACAGGCCTCCTCTCAGTATGAGAGGGCTTGGGCGATAGTTCCCACGCGGGCCCAGTGCGGATTAGGAACTTCACACACAACGTTGAATTACTTCGTCGCTGTGTGTAGGTTTCCTCACGATGTTTTCCTTCACCGAATTTTATTGTCTATCTAACACAAAAATATTTTTTCAATTCGGTCCAGTAGTTCCTGAGATTAGCGCGTTCAAACAAACAAACAAACTCTTTAGCTTTATAATATTAGTATAGATTAGTTTCTATGTGGTGTCGGGTTAGAATAACACCTCTCTATTTCTACCGAAGATGTCATGCGAGGCGACTAAGCAATCTGTCACTATTATATCTGCAGACTCAAAAGCTAAAATCAAAACAAAAATAATATGTCTAAAATGACCACGAAACGTGAAATAGTCATAGTTTTGTCTATAGCGTTTCATGTACTATGTCTACCCCATTTGGTAATACATGCACGATGTATGTAGTTAACAGTCTCCAGTGAACCATGTGGTTTCAGAAGTGTAGGTGTGTTATGTGTTTCAATCAGGATTTCTTCTTCACATGGATCGAATTTGATATTTATCACGAGCTATTCGGTGAAGGAAAACATCGTGAGGAAACCTACACACAGCGACGAAGTAATTCAACGCTGTGTGTGAAGTTCCCAATCCGCACTGGGCCCGCGGGGGAACTATAACCCAAGCCCTCTCATACTGAGAGGAGGCCTGTGCCCTGCAGTGGGACGTACATAGGCTGATGGATGATGATGGATAGATTTGGGAATACAGACGTGATGTATGTATGTATGTATGTATGTATGTATGTATGTATGTAAGGTTACCTCCTTCACAATGCAGCCCCTGGTACCCTTGCGGACAGGAACACACTCCAGGCGCGGTACAATTCCCCCCGTTCATACACTGAGGGTAGCACAGCGCGGTCCGACAGTGCTGCCCCATGTAGCCCTCAGGGCACTGGCAGATCTTCTCGTGGTTGCACCAGCCTTGGTTGGCGCACTTTTTGTCGCACTCGGGGTCCGGCCCTGTGGTCAGAAACGTTGATGAATATGTCACTACCCCGACGGGTCTTTGGGAGTTGAAAAGCACTTCAATTAAATAATAATCCAATCTATAAGTATGAGAAGGATTGAGCTATAGTTCCGACGTTGCGTTGTAAGTCGGATTCCTCAAGATGTTTTCCTTTACTAAATTCCGAAAAATTCAGAGGTACCTGGGATTCGAACCCACGAACCTCTGGACTAACACGGCCTCAATTGGGAATGTCTATTTTTTGGAATTTATAATCGAAATGAATGCATTTTGACTTGATTTCTGTGGTTATTTAAAAGTTACCCTTCAAAAAAAGCAATGATCTTCATCTTTGGTGAAAACTCTCTGGTTAGAATTCAAGAATACGCGTGAGGTAAGTAATTAAATACTACGGAGTTCGAACGTTATACACAGAAATGTGCACTAATGCTATAAATAGAATAAAGGGCTTTTAAAACAAGTGCCGCTAGTTACCAGTCTTAAAAACGTCATTCTAAATACCTAATTATAAAAAAGACTCAAGGTTTGAACTAAAAGCGGTTAAAAATAAAAGACGAAGTGGTTAGTCTAGCATCACAAGTTCAAAAAGCCCCATTTTGAAGCTGGCAGTTGAGAAAAATGGTCATAATAAAAGAAAAAATAAAGCAAGCAAGTACCAACCTAAAAACGCATATTCTGTGAGCAGAGGCACCGCGTTCGACCAATCAGCGCGCTCGGCGATAGTCCGGGAAAGAAGGCATGGGGTTATTGGCCAATCATCGGCGACTTAGGATGTAGTAAAGTAAAGTATGCACCAATTGGCATTGCTTCGAGTATTGCAAGAGAGATTGTAGGTGGCGCTAACACAAGCATAACAAATCACATGCGGTTGTATGTTATTTCTTTTTGTTATTTATTTGTTTGTCATATCTCAGTTTTGTTTTTAGAAAACTTATTTGTTTGCTTTTATCCTAATCTATGCACTTTCTGATAAGAAGATATTCTCATATTATTCTCACCTGCCTACTTATTTATCAACAGATTTTTTTTAATAATCATAACAATCCACTGAAGAGTATCTTCCTAATGGAATGGACGATCTTTCAACCGCTTGTCACATTGTTTATTATAAGCAAAAGGTGACATGTCTAGATCATATAAACAACGACACACTGAAATATCGAACTTCTATTTAACTGTGTCCATTGCTATCATGCTGTCAGACTTAAAATAAGATTTAATGAACTTATTTTCGCGTTTATGACCTAACTGTAGCTAATAAATAATGTAGATATGGATCTACAGTACCAATGTTAAAATGACAGTGTTGCCATCATTGAGGTTATACGTTTTATAATCACCACTGTTTCATGTTAAAACTGATCGTACGTACCCAATTGTTTTCGTACCCTTCATCTAACATTAGAATAAACCGTCAAACCAAACGAGACCGCTCGTAAAGCGTTATTTAAGTTTGTTATGACTGTGTAAACCATTCCTGACTCAATAAGGGACCGTAAGTGCCGCTCTCGGTACAATACGTCGATAAAATGCCAATTGCTGCATTGTTCTGAGCACAACGGTTGATGAACGACCTGCCGTAAATGTATTATTAGTGCACGAATGCCTGCTATACCAGGTTTTAATCCCCTCGTGACATGGCCTCTCTTACCACTGGGGTTATTCTCAAGAATCTCAAGTAGGTACCTATATGTATGTATGTACAGTGTGTTACCAGCACCTTGAGTTTTTTCAAAGAATAATATAATAACATACATATGTAACTTAACCATGACATTAATTTCATTAAATAACGATCTCTGACTTCGTTAATTAAGTATCAAAAATTTAATTGCCAGCAATGTAAAGCAAAGTGATTTGATAAGCACGTGTAAATAACAAATAACAGTCCACATTGATTATTATCTGCTTTACATTGCTGGCAATATATTTTTTACGAGAAACTTAACGAAGTCTGAGATTTAGTCATTTAATAAAATTAATGTTTTAAACTTTCGCGATTCTCACTCATAATTATATGTACGCGGGACTTAATCGCGATTTTATTTGTTTACCTTTTCGACGACGACTCTTAGAGACGAACATTCGATGCGAGCGTCTGACATTGTTAGTGTTGTGTGTCGGTGTAATAGTGGAACGGTGGACAATATCAGTGAAACGCGGGTAGTTCGGGGAGCCGTTACTGATGAAAATCAAGTGCGGGTAATTCGAAGGACCCGGGTTGCCAAACAAACGTCGAGCTCCGCTTCAGTCAACTCGTGACCACGGTCGCTGTAACGCGGCCGAAACGTCGAGAAGGTAAACAAATATAATCGCGATTAAGTCCCGCGTACATATAATTATGATTTAATAAAATTACCATTTCTTTTCTCTCTGAATTTTTTTTTATTCTAAAGATAACTAAACCCGCAAAATGTCTATTTTAGGGGGATTGGCAGTTTTTAGTCTTAGATCCCCCCTACTTAAGCTATCGTTTGAGCATCGCAAGCGCAACTAATGAAACACCACGGCAGGTACGATTCGCAACACACTTAAGTATACAACGTTCTGCTCTTGAAAAGTACTGATTAGCTGGGCTCGGACATTTGTGGATGATGTCAAATTACTCATAGGATGATCATAAACTATTACCAATTAAAATTATAGTGAAATAAAACTGATATACTTCCCGCCACCGACGCGCTGGGGCGCGGTGCTCCGATCATAAATTTACCCGAAATATTTCATTATTATTATTTACCTCTTTTTTTTTTTAAGAAAACGAATTTGTCACTTGTGAGACGACTAGACGACACAACACAGTAACGAGTAGTAACATTGTCATTCAGACGAGTAATATTATGATTTTATAATTATTGGACAATTACATTGCAATAGGTCCAGAGCATTTACTTTATTCACGACAACATTCGTTTATCGGTAAATTTCACAGATGCACTCATGACTATTATTTTACTGTGTCCGACATGTCACATGTACGTTTAAAACAAGCATTTTGTGTACAAAATTAAGTATTTTTTACGTCATCCGCATGATATATTCGAGCTCTGCTAATAAGAAGAATCAATGGATTTCAGACCCACTGCAGAACGTTGTCACGATAAACGTAATACGGATCTCCTTTGTCTAGCAAAGTACGTCCCTATGAAGTTTATTGTAAATAGTTTCTACGGTGAATCAGGCATCAATTGGTTTCATTGGTACGTTTCAAAGTGCAGAAATTCGTAAAAGCACACTTAAGTGTGTCGCTGTATGTACTGGACGAATTTACGTAGATGCAAAAATTAATAAGCTCTCATGATATTGAAAAGTAAGTACTGTTATAAAGAATGGAGGGTCAAGTAAGCGATGCGTTTGCGGTCTTGTGGCTGCAGGGCGAGTCGGCTTCATACAAATTAAAAATAGCGATTTACAGATCAACCAAAAATAGTAGAAAATCGACAAAAAGGCACTAAATTTGACACATAAAAGTGTTGCCTTGTTAGGGTCATTTAATAAAATCTTGTAATCAGAATCATAGGCGCTCTCGATTCAAATAAAAAAATATATACCTACCTATATCCCCAATTTTCATAAAAATTTCATGTCTTCATTCCATAACGTGTATCTATAATGGAATTTGTTTTAGTGGATTTTAAATAATTTTTAATGACGATTGTGCTCTTTATTCTAATTTACCTATGTTACCTCTACAAAAAAATAAGTGTTTTTTTTAAATGGCCCATGGCCCACAAGCAATCTGTGACGATGACGTTTACAAAGACAAATGCGCCTTCAATAAACTACTCGTTTTGGTATCACTGTAATAGTTCAACAGTAATAAAATACTTAGCAAATGATTACATTCGCCAATGTTGGTATTTCTTATCAAACATTTATTAGCAATCCGCAATTATATCGGTCATTTATTGTGCGGTAATTCGATGTTTACTTATTGGCAGTAATATAATTAGTCGTTTACTGCCTGATTTACGATTTAAAGCGGATACGATTAATATATTCTAGAAATCAAATACCTAGATTCCGCTTAAATAGTTATCTAACCATGTAACGAACAAAGTCTATGAACTTAAGACGTAGTCAGGTAGTTAAGTTAAAACATCTTCAATTTTCACCACATACAAAACTAGAGTGAAATATGGGTGAACACCAAAACGCTGCACTCGCATTAAGATGCTTTAAAGTCATAGTTAAAACTTTTGGTAGCCTTATAAATGTTTGGCTAATTTTCGTGTCACAATGGAAAGGAGTAAATTTTATCACGATTTAACCCTTCAACGACCCATACGCTATTGACTGAAGGCTACCAATTCGGTTTTCGTTCACTTCGCAAAGAAAACACTATCGTTATCGTAACACCCGAAAAACAAGTTAAAAAGTACCAACAGTTTCTGCCCCGACACCCACAAGACCGCAGACGGTTAAGTGTTAAAAATGCGTTGGCGATACTATACCTGTCCTTTCTAAATACACACCTCTATGTGCGCATTCCTTCTTAAGGTTTAGTCTGAGAGGGGTGCCTTTTAATGGGACGCCGCGGCCGTGCTTGAGCACGAGGCCGATCTCAAATGTGGCCACCCCGCTGTTGTTGGCCATACAAGGCAGGAATATACTGAATTCTGTGGACAAAATAGCACGGATTTAGCGAGGAAATCCTGGACTCCATAAAACTCAGACTAACATACATAAATATCACACCCTGCAGAGTAAGCAGAGACAACAAAGCGCTATTCTAACATACTTCTCTCGCTTCATTCACTCGTACTTTCATCCCTCTCGTCATACATGCCCGACGGTTCCGGATACTTCTAATTTAGCCTCTTTTCGGAACACCGGTATGGTCAATACACGTTCTTCGAGGGCGCTTCCACCAAAACACACTTCCCTTGTAAATTTTCAGGCACACCTTTCATTCGTTTTCTCTACGTGCCCAAACCCGCAGGCAGGCTCGCAGGCTGGCATATCTAATGATGTAAAATCCATCCAATCTATATCTCAAAGCTATCTTCTTTTATTATTATCTCCAATCGGTCGTTCAGGACATTATCAGGCGGTAGGGACAGTTCTTAAGTTTACTTAAAGTTCATTGTAATACGGATGTCACCATAGACTTATATCGAAATAGATTACGCGAGTTCCTGGATTTGTATGAAAACCAAGCGTGCCACTTTTTCTTTACCTACTGTAACGTCACATGAGCGCTTTAATGATGGGAATTGACAGTCCGAGTGAAACCAATTCAAAGGTGACGCCGCCTTATTCAAGTTGTCCTGTCTCTAAGTAGTTAAATTTGATCTAAGTAGTACAAAACGAAATGAGATCACGTCAAAGGAAGAACATTGCTCTCCCTTTTGGCTCCCTTTTGGCACGCGAAGTACATACACTTGAGTCATCTATTTTGATATAAGTCAGTGGATGTCACAAGTCATAAACTTACCCTTAGGTCGTTTCGGCACCCGCCCCTGTGTCTTAATCGAGAGCACTGGCGGCTTCAGAACCTTCGGGTCCGAGCTCGTCAGTATGTCAAAGTGGTAGTGGTACTTCTTCGCCCGCGACTTCCAGGTGAAGTTGACGTAGCTCACTTCAGAGGGGATCGTGGGCAGCTCGTGCGACAAGTGAGGGTCGAGGATGAACGACGGAATGTGGCCGTCCATTATGGCGAATACTTGCATCGACATTCCTGGAAAATTCGTTTGATTGCGTTAGTTTAGAGATACAAGATTTCATGTTAAGTGTGCAAGATAGCACCCAGCAAGATAGCACTTTAAATAAGTAAATAACACGGTAGTCGACCGCCTGACCAGGTGACGGTAGTCAGCGGATAGTCTATAGTGGACTTTGCTTCGAACCGACGAGCACGTAGATATGAAAATATTGATGAAGGGGAAGAAGCGAAAGATCATTGGAGAAGAGTCAGGATCGCAAGTGGAACAAAGTAATCTCTGATTACCTCTGTGATATAGCCATGATGGTATTGACGCATGGTATGCTTATGTATGTGTTAGCATGAGACGAAGAGTGTGCTTGCGTGTGTGATAGACTACGTCATTTTCTGACATCTCCAGTGAGACAGTGAGGGGGATGACTCGCCAATGCTGAGCCAGCTGATTTGATTTGATTTGATTTGGACAGGCTAGGCCGCCGTCTACTAAAGCATCGACGTCATTTTCGCTATTATTGCGAATGAAAGAAGCCCCTTTACGTTAACATTTACCGCGTCTATGGACGCCAGGAGAGTTTTCCTAGTGAGTGGAAATTAGTTGATCTACCAGATTAGCACGACAGGGCGCGAGTAGAGTTGCTCGAGATAGACTATACCTGTCACTCTCTAGCTATACTAGAGACCGATAGGTACTTAAAAGATGGTAAACAATCTTGACGTGTCTTTTTATTTATAAACATACACTTTATAAATCAAAATCTTTACATTTTACAATTTAGGTATGAAAAAATCATTTACTTTCATAATTGAATTGTATATTGTAACGATTTTCATTTTTAGACTGTGTATTTCAATAAAAAGACATGTCAAGATTGTTTACCATCTTTTAAGTACCTATCGGTCTATAGTAAGTATAGAGACATCAGAAAGTGACGGATAGTCTATCACGCGCGTGAAACGCCTCGCGAGTCTTCCTTTGCTAAGCCTACGATCTGATTTGATTGAAAAGGCTCACCACTGAACATGCGCACTTGCCGCTCGTCGATCCACAGCGATATGTCGGAGTCGGGGTCCTTCGGGTCTCGTCGGGTGGCGCCGAGCGTGAGCGACATCGCCAGCGCCACTCCCGCGCACAGCCGCGCGCCCAGCCCTGCCGCGCCCCGCATGCTGCCACAGTGAGAAAATCATACATACATACATACATGTGAGAGAATCAATGGTATTCATTGTTGATACTTTGTAACCTCTGTCAGTCAGTAGTGTGGCGTGTGCTTTGGGTTCGTGCCGCGGTATACGGACAGTCCCTGTTTAGGCGCCATCTGTGTCAGTCGTACACACTGAGTGACCTCTAATAAGAATATCTCATAATTAGTCAACGTTTACCATAGGTTCCGTAGAGACCTTTAATTTTCCAATATACATACATATTCTCACGCCTGTATTCCCAAGAGGGGTAGGCAGAGCACATGAATTCAAAGATCCAGTGCCACGTTTAGCAATTTCAGGGTAACCAGATGGTTAAACGTGATATTACAGTGACAGGTTGCTAGCCCATCGCCCACAATACACTAACCCTTCCCAGAGTCGACTCTTACGACACCCACGGGAAGAAAGGGAGAGGTGCTATTCTAACCCGGCACTACACGGGTGACAGAGAAAATCATTCAATTCAAAATTCAAACATACATAAACGTCACGCCTTATTCCCTGCGGGGTAGGCAGAGACAACAGAGCGCCATTCGCTCCTATTCTAAGATACTTCACTCGTTTCACTTACATTCATCACTCTCGTCATACACGCTCGACGGTTTCGGGCACTCCTGATTTGGCCACTCTTTAGAATATCGCTGATCTGGTCGATATACGCTCTTCGAGGGCGCTCTCGATCGACTTGCCCTGACACCTGAGTTTCTGTGTTTGTATTGCGCATTTAGCGACTTTGTCGCTCGAAGTGACGACTTTTGCTCAAGTCTGAGCGACTAGTGGGGTAATAAGGTACAATAATATTAATATCTAACTTTTAACAAACAATAAAAAATTGTTTAGTCTCTAAGACTTGATCAAAAGTCGTAATTTCTAGCGACAAAGTCGTTAAATTGGCAATACTGTGTGAAACTGAGTTTCGTTTCGTCGCATTTAAGTAGCGTCGTATGCGAGATGAATGCATGTACATAGTGCAAATACCTACTATGGCAAACAATGACTATCAGTTGTCGCCATCAAAAAACCTGTCAACTCACATAATATATGTAATAACAAACTGTATCAAATCACATAAATCGAATCGTGCCCACAAACAATCGGAACGTAAACAATGTATTTAACTGGCGTATAATTTGTCTGTCAACCGTACAAAATCTGACGCCCACAAAAATGGGAAAAAAGGTAAAATTATCACGTTTAATATAATTGATTGGACCGTTCGGACGCGCTGCCCGAGGGAGCGGCGTGGGAACCCCGGCCCGGGACAACACGCGGCCAAGGAGGGCTGGCATACGGCGAAAGGGTTCCGTGAACGGCAGTTTCACAGAGTCACTTGTACTATTATCTATTCTGTGACAGAGTCTAGTGCAAGGCTGCTCAACCATAGACCCGCGGGCCATAGCGTGGCCCGCGGAAGAATTTTAAGAGGCCCGCGCAAATATGCCTTGGATGAATTTCCAACAATAACTGATCTAGCGTAAGTTATAGTAGAAAATGTAAGTGGCCCTTTGTTAACGACTGAATCTACCGTTTGGCCCGACCCTTCAAAAGGTTGAGCAGCCTTGGTCTAGTATAATGAAGTCAGTTAAGAAACGTACTAGCGCGAAGAATTGTATGGAAACTGAGACAGCGCCTCCAAGCGGCACGTTTGCACAACTGCCGCGGTCGACATAGTTTCCATACAATTTCTTCGCGTTAATACGCGACAGATATCGACAGATTATTGACCCTTCATAACAGCAGAAGCTCAGGACCATGGCCATCTACAAACGCGGTAAGCCGCTTTGACGTGGTATCACTATTTCCCTACCCTATGTTTATACTTTACATAAAAAATAAGCCCCTCGCAAACGTGAAAGAAAGAGACATCAAGTGGTTTTTACTCATAATAACAATTTACATTATAAAATCGACATGGATACTACATACAATACCTAATTGTATTGAAATTTCGAACATCTTAAAAACAAATTCCAAAGTTCAATCGCTCCAAACGCGCGGGCCCCTAAAAACGGACAACTTCATTAAATATAAGCTGTCAGAATGTAATGTCTACTAGTTTTTTTCCCGCTCCCGCTGTCAAATTATACTTACAAAAGGTGTTAACAAAAAAAGGAGCACCAATAGTCCTGCGCGAGCGCTCGACCGTTCCGTCTAGTTAGATTTCTATTTACGAAATTGTGCACGATTTGGATGCTTCTTTTTCTATACTTCATTTAGTTAGGGTGCATTTAATCAAATTAATCTTGGAATAAGTAATTGTTCACATTAAATTATCTAGTCTATGTTATATATTTTTGACGAGTAGCAACACTTTGACGGAGGTTTTGGCGGGATATGATATGGAGTTTTGACAGGATAAATAAAACAAAGAAGGGAGTGGGGTTGTAAAACAAAAGGTGGTGATAGGAAGAAAAATTGTATAACTAGGCTTCAATAGAGTTAAGAAATTGTCGATTATCATATGAATGGGAAGAGTATAAAGTGTATAAACAGTTGTTTCTAAGGTGAGTGTATTTTTATTAGTGTCCGACCGAATGTTCGGTTTCGGTTTCGGTTTCGGTCGAGTTTCGGCAAAAAAACGAGTTTCGGTTAAATTTCGGT
>BHDV01052340.1:39758-111020 GCA_005406045.1 Adoxophyes honmai | reverse complement strand
CTAACAAAAGTTTAATTGCAAGCAATGTACAGCAAAGTTTCTGTCACAAAATGACAAATCAAATGTCATCTTAGTATTAACTGGACGTTAAGTAAAGTTAAGTTACGGATACATTGAAGACTCAGAAAATGGAAGAATTGCATTTGTGGCTTTATTTTAAATAATTATGATATGCTAATACTTGCAAACGATTGCTAATTTGATACATTATCGTCAGTTTTAATAAATGCCTGCACGCTGGTAACACACTGTAGTCTTTCTCAGGCGTATCTTTACTCGTGCCCTGTCGTGCTAAGGCGGCAGATATCACCCCAGGGTGAGACGAATTGTCAAGGTTCCAGTTTCGATTCCAGGGGTAGACTATAATTTTCTGGTTTTCCGTATATTCTTGTTTCAAATCAAAATTTAAGTAGGTGAAACTAAAGTTAACAAATTAAACACAGCTGTATAATTTCTTAAAATTTATTTTCTATGCAACATAAAAAAATATTCATCATAGTTACACAATAAATTACCGTTACTTAATGCACAACTAAAATGTAAATTATTATCGTGATGCGCACGAGGACTTTCATTCGTCAGTTGAAATAAAAAAAAAATACAATTTGTCATGATTTTAGTTTAACTCTTGCTACACCGAACGCAACCTAAACGCTAATAAAATCAAGTATCCTGCGAAACAGCGCTCTTACTCGTAGCTGTTACTACTCGTGCATACGACACTGTCTTTAGGGCTTGCAGACATACATTCTCAATCAAAGCAAATTCTATAATGATACGAAACACAAATCACTAATTGTAAATAAAACCGATACATTCACCACGCCGTTTTACTTCACCATAAGTTAACATGATATCATTCTTTTAAAGTGGACACAAACTTCTAATGACAGCGGCGTATACACAGAGGCAATTCAGTATGAACACTCGCTACAATTTGCGGAGACCTCAGATCTGACTTGGCATATGTTTCAATATCGTAAATGTAAATCAACAGTAGGATGAAATCACGAGAATTCTTCCCTGCTAAAAGTAAATGACGCATCTTCAAAGGAGTCTTAGAACTTACGTCGTTTATTTTTAGGAAGGTAATTACCAGATCAATCTGTAGTTTACAACGTATAGCGATTTTCAAGTCTGTAATCCTCATTCTTACTAACACTGATCGTCACACAATAATTACTATCTACCAGCAATACAGTATAACGGAGTACATTTTTACTGCTATAAAAAAACGTCAGCTAAGATTCGATAACATTTTCAGCCCGGCCTCAGCTCGTATTTTAACTGATTCCACATTTACAATTAGTTTCTAGCGTTCATATACAATGTCAAATAAAATGACCTACACTGTACGTATCTATACACCAAAACTGAATTAATTATATTAGCCCAATAATGCAAAATGTTACTACAAAAAAACTACACACTATAATTAGGTAAGTATGTAATGAACGATAAATATGTGATGATAACAGTAAACACTGTCGGTAAATAAATGCAGACTTGTGCTTAGATTGCATTGCTATGACCACTAATGGCCTCGCTCCGTCGAGGCCTTCTCTGCTATCTGAGGACCGACGAATGAAGCGTTCGTTACACAAGCATGGGTGTTCGCGAGGTCCGCCACGCTAGAGCACCGCAGTCAGCGGAGTTAGCGGCAACGCGCCAAGCAAACGCTCTGCGCCTGTGTGACGAAGGCTTAAAGGGATCGTAAACAATTTGGGTTCAAGGCAGTGAAAAATACACCGTAAATTTGGTGGGTTCCTTCAACAATCAACGTCTCCAATGCCATGTCATTGCGATCCGTAACAAATATTATTAAGGCAAAGAATTTCTCAATGATCAACAGCGCGGTATAAAAAGCGACAAAACAGACGCGAATCGAACAAGGCTCTCTTACTAATAATTAATATTAATATATATTAAATTCTTACTAGACAATAGACATGATAAAGACTCCTTAACAAACAACTTAAAGGGGTTATGATAACAGTGCCTTCAAATATAATATAATGCAATGTTCAAGGTACCAATGTTCAGTAAGCTCTAAACGAGGACAGCGTTGCGGCCCTGCACCGCGACTCGGGACCGATCAGAAAATACGAGACGAAAAAAAAACATCACATTAAAATTGTTCTCTATTGCACACGACGCAGTCTTGTTTTTTAAACGGCAGATCTCATCCGACTGGCGCAGCAAGGGAAAACTAAGTAAATAAAGAGAAAATCTGAAAAACAACATGGTTTCACCGTGTGGAATGTATTACTTAGGACCCGACACCTTTCAGGCGAAGAAGAAAATATAACACTATTACATATAATATAAATTAATAATAAATAATGCGTCTGTGACGGCGGCCGCGTCGCCTGCCGAGGCAGCGTCGCGGCCGCATCGCAGCGCGTTCGTGCTCGACAGAATTTGTGACATGTAATGCAAAGAAACAGTTGTTACAGTATAGATGCGACAAGCGAACGCAATGTCTGCCTAATATTAGTTAACACGAGACCTAGCCTTATACCTAACACGAGATACACGTCCGCCCGGGCGCGGCGCCGTCAAACGTGGACAAAGCCCACGTGACAGTTGAATCAATGGCTTGCTGCCTTATACAAACGGGAACTCATAGCGCGATGTATTGTGTATTATAATAATACACTAAACCAGGCGCTTGAAGTCCTCATTTGCCGAAGTTTTATTATTTGAAATCGTGACCCAAATCACACAAACGATACAGTACTTCGTTGAAAGGCAAAGCACTGATTGTGGGCCTGTCGTTAGATGGCGCGCGAACCCCACCCGGGTCTAGACACGGAAACATCAACTGGGATAACTGGGGTGCGAACAAATACCCTATGACGAATATTAGAGGAATACCAAATAAGCCTTAATACGTATAGATTTGCGATGCCGATCACGCATCTAGTGATATATACATCTAGTTTAAACTGTGAACGGGGTATTGAGATAAAAATGGAATTTCGTTAACCAGTCATCGCATATTTCGATCGATTTAAAAGGGACACAATATCTATGACTACTAAGTTTTTCTATTCGAGATTGCGCTTGGTACGCGGTCGATTATCTCGAATGTTTCTCACCCTTTCCCGCACATCTTGTTAGAAAGAGCGAGTGCTATTTGAGATAAACGGATGCGTGTCAAGTCGCAGAGGATGAGACTCGTATAACCGCCGTCACAACACCGAACCAAGCACCAAAACCCGCCGGTGGCCAAGCTGCGATATACAAAAATATATTACCTTTCAAATATAGTTAAATATATCATCCGTCGATATTAACAGTCGTGTGCTTTCTCAACCCTATCCTTACACGCGACACAAGTGCTAAATTACGCCGGCAATACTGTAAATAGACGTAAAAGCTGCCTGCCGAAAGATCCTTCGGTGAAACTATAACAAACTAAATAGCTGCCTACTCGAATTCTCACACCGAAAAATTAATTTCCCACGTATGAGACGAGAAACTAGACTCCTTTAAGCGTAAGCACACGACTGTATATAGAACATAGACGCCTAATCGTACATATATGATGATAGCTCTGTTAGAAAATATGTTTTTGAAGTGACGCTACTAAACAGTCATAGTTTTTCACAAAATATGCATTTTAATGGTCCGAAGCGTTGTAAGCTGCAAGCGTCTTAATCGTCCGGATGAAAGAGACACAAACACGTGTAAGAGACAGAGAGAGAGAGATAGCGTCGAAACGACGCCGACGCGAGTTGCAGCAAAGAACAAGTTAGTTTAATAATGTAGAGTGAAGAATTTTAACAATTGAAATACCTAGAATAGATATGGATTTGATATAAAAATAATGTGGGAAAAACTCGACCTACAGTCTGCTACCCCATTTTTACATTGACTGAAAATAGTGCTTCTTAGAATAGTGGGATCGGTGCCGAACCCAGAGGGTCCAGCCGACCCGCCCAGCGCTGGCCACCGGTGCCCAGAGCTAATATCGTTATCGATTACCCTATTTTCTGTGACAAAAATAGCTTCTCTTAATATCAACACTCCTGACCACGCCTTCCTTACCTTACGTAATTGATATCGAGCCAAAACGCCGCCTACAAGCCGAATTAGAGAAAAGTGTCAGATTATGAGGACTATTTATTACTTTTATTACTTAAAATCAGTCTCATAAACAAACCAATCTGTTGAAGAATCACAGACGCACGTAAATACTTTTGAATCGATGAGGCGCGACACCGCAAAATAAAATAGAATTCTCATTATCGTTTCTGAAAAGAGTAAACTCTTCAGAGATAGACGACCAAGATGGAAGCATTTCCATTGGGTTGCAACTTGAGTGTCGCAGAATCAATGGCGCCAAAAAGGCTCTATTATTATTTCGAGTGTCGGCTGGTGTTGCTACAGAACGCCGATGGGTTCGTGTTCAAACAAAAGATCCGACGAATAGCCACCACTACTGACACTAGGGCCCAACTAACAAAGTAGGCAGTTTCAACTTACACTAACTTGGCCCTTTAACTAATAAATTTCAACTAAAACGACAAAAACCGCACATCACATAGCCTGTGCTTAGATTCAAAATAGTGGCAGTATAGCTTTTTGAAAAATACGTTCGTATTGAAATTATAGTCGCGTCCACACCGACCGGACGCCTCGGCGTTCCGACGTCGCCGCTGTCCGGTTAGTGTGCTCGCGGCTGCACACATTTTATACAAGTAGCTGGACCTAACTACTTAACGACACATTTATTTTTCGCACGGAGATTCTACATCAGGTGTTAGCTTTATTATTTCGGAAGACACGAAAATACGCATCAACCTTGGCCTTCCGAAACATGTCGTATACTAACACCTAATAAAGTTAAACATTTAAAACATTTGACTTTCTTTATCTCTACTGTAGATACTGTGTTAGCTAGAGAAGGAGCAAGTTCCAAACGTCGTACGAACCGTTTTTTTTTTAGATAAAGGAATCTCGGGTAGGAGATCCGAGATCCGTCAAGTGACAAGGTAAAGGCACTAAGTGTTAGTTGATTGCAACCTTTTCCACTTAACACTGCTTGCGCCTTTTCTCGCTAGGTTTTTTGAGACAGGATATTTTAAGAATACACTGAAGGGTTCACTTCATTAGAAGATAGTGCCTCATCCATCAGTTACAGACAACTTGGTACACGACCGTTCATGGGATGAAGAGTGATAAGTTGATTGAAATAATTTTTGGCGACAAATTTTTTTTTGGCCGCTTAGACTTGAGCAAGTCGCCACTTTAGGCGTAGTCGCTAAATTGGCAACACTGGCTGTTGTACCTCGCCCCGTCACTACCCCTCATTCCCAGGGACGGTCGCCCACGAAGTTGATATACCATAGGATCGTACTATCCTGCCTCTCAAACATCATAAAACAACCCGCCCGGCCAACTAGAGTGACGTAGCATGATGGATATGGATATGTCACATGTCGAATAGTTAACAAGGGCCCATAATCGACGGGTTAGACTTAACGGTTACGTTTTTCCATAACACAGTTGTCAATTGCCATTCCCCACATAACTTCGCCAGCTTGCGAGCATTTAGAATATGATTCAAATAATTCGTCTTTGACGACACTTCTTTTGTCTACGAAAGAGACAACACTACAGATTCATTTCAAAATTAAATAAGTGCTTACAGTTTGTGGGTAAGGCCTCATAGGCGTACTGATCTAGTATTTACGCAAGATAGTTACTAAATGAAATGCAAATTTTCAACTCCCAAGTTTCCTTTGAAAAACTAGTCTAGATACGCCTATGGTCGTTCTCAATAGCACAATGTTCTCGCTAGTCGATCGTAGACAAATCAAAAAGCCGTACTGAGCGACAGTTGACCGTTTTGAGCCAATATTACATTATCATACAGACACGCTTTGAAACCTGACACACCTGGCGTACGATCAGCGTTTCTCAAACTATGGATCGCGACTCGGTACTATCAATTCACTGTCAATAAAAGTGTATTATTTTACCTAATGCCACCAACTTGGTTAGTAATAAATTGAGTCACGAAAGAGACAGAGAAACACTCATCTACACCAAGAGCGTGATACATTTTGGATACAATTTTATTGTTCTCGCTGTCGCGTCGAAGTAGTCAGTACCCCGAGCGGTCATTACGATCAAAACACAAGTCGCTCTCTTCTGCGTTGATACGCATCAGTTTGTATGGGAACTCGTCCTGTCGATCACGACAGTTGCGTAAACGCGCCGGTGGAGGCGCTGTCTTAGTTCCCATTTATTTCCCGTATTAACGTAGTCGAGAGTGACGCGTGTATTGATCGCAATGACGACACTTAGGGTATTGGTTTAGTCCCGTTAATTTTGGCGTAGTGTGAAGTGGCTGTGACTTCTGCAGTGTCCGTTGTCTAGACGTATGTGGGCGCCGCGGGCTCGGGCTGCGGCGCCGGCATGTTGGGCGGCGCGGGCGGCAGCGCTCGCGCGCCGGGCGCGTACTGCCCGATGAAGGACCCGTCCTCCGTGAAGCGGCCTGCGACACGACAGTACAAACATGAGGACCATACGTTGCATCGGCGTTAGGAAGTTGGGTAATTTTACAAAAACTTAGACTTTAATATTTTTCTCAATTAAAAACATAGTTTTTTCTACTTGAGAATCGAAAGCACAATCGATACCACTAGTTAAAAAAATCCACACCGTTACTTTTTTTTAATACCTACACTTCATTTTCAACGTGTATCGAAAGCGCCCATGTAACTATGAAAAACTATTCTAACTCTTTATAAAATAACCCAATTAAAACCACCACTAACTTTTTCCATTGTGACACGAAAATGAAACAAAAAAAAAGTAAGACCAAGTTTTGTATCAGGACGGAGATAGTTAGTAGTAATTTTAACCACCTCTCAATGCAAGTACAACTTCTTGGTTCTCACTCATTAAACATAAACAAGAACTTGCGCTGAGTTTCACTGGTATTGTGGTCAGCAATATACTTGGCAAGATTTTAAGTGGTAGGGGTAAATTCGCGCATTATTACTTGACAATAGCGATGCGTGAACTTACCCCCACCACTTAAAATCTTGCCAGGTTTATTGGCGACCACGAGCGCTTCATCCCAGTTCATCCTCCAAATTCAAAGGGCGATCTGCCTTATTTTGAACTTGTTTAATTGACATTAAGTTTTAAAGTTCAATGGTCGAAAATACAGTAACAATATTGAATCTATCAACAATTAAGGGCCGATTGTTCAATCACCAGATAAATTTATCTGCCAGTTAAAATTATTGCTATCCTTTTTTCGCGTCATATAAAAGAAAAGTGACAGCCAACATTTATCGGACAGATATGTTTTATCTGGTGATTGAAAAATTAGCTCTTAACTTAATAGAGATAGGAAATGCCAAGAATCAAAACACAACGAAAACAGGCATAAAGCATTGCACTTTATCATTCCACAAGAAAAAATAGCTTACACTAAATTGAAAAAAAAAACTAAAAAAAACATACCTCGTAAATAAAAAAAAACAGGCTCCGGTGCTCGTGCACAGGCAAACATTGAAGGACAAGGAAACAAAAGGACGGAAAGGGACAACTAACCTAACTAATGTAAATGCACTCAAAACGTAAAACATAGCAAACCGTGTATAGAAAATATATAAAATTAGGAATATCATTTCACTCCGTCTCACTCATTTTTATCGTAATATCATTTTTTACAACCTAGCTTAGAAGTAATGTGTACTTGACACTAACATAACCTAAAACATAAGTAGCGGAGATTCTGTGCAAAACTTATCGTTTACTTGTAGCGGAATCGTGAAGCAGCCTTTATTAAAACTATTTCTAAAATAGTACAATAAAGACCCTGAACGCCCGGAAGATACCTAATAATAGTAGTTTAATACCTAAACAACAGCTAACAATATTTTTTTTTTAATATCAGACGACTGAGATTCGGCGGACAATTTTGGCGGGCGAATTCACTCCAACGGACCAATCAGAGCGAAGATCGGAGACGCGACGCCGATTGGCTGAGCAGTACCAGACTGTTCGAATTTTGAATGGAAAATGTGATGTGATGGCACTACGTTTTTGAGCTAGTTTGAACGTAGCAAAGTGCAGAATTTAGTCGGCAGGATCACACGTCAAAACTCAGGTCCGTGTAGATAGTTTTTGAATATTGCACGAAAAAACTAGTGCGGGATGACCAACCATTTTTTGTCAAACCTGTCATTATCAGCCTGCTTAGCTCGACAGGGCGCGAGTAGAGATGCGCGCGAGACAGACTATACCTGTCACCTTCTAAATAGAGACGTCAGAAAGTGAGGTACTATTCCTTGTCTCTCGCGTCTTGCTGTGCTAAGCCTGATAGTTCTAGATAACCAGTGACAGGAATATCCACGCGCGCTAGACTTACGCACTGAGCCTAAAAGGAGTTTAAAACGACCGAATCGCGAAATTCAAAAACACAACTATCCGATCCTGCCGACTTTAAGAGTAAGGGAGAGGGGTATAGGTTAGACGAGCGTGGCGAAGGCTCCCGAGGCGGAGTCCTGGTGGCTGGCGGCGGGCGGGCGGCGCTTGCGGCCGTACTGCCCGATGAACGAGCCGTCTTCGTTCATGCCCGCTGCAAGGTTGCCGGCTTAGTGGCGCATGCGAGTGACTGGCCGTAAAGTTTTTTGTGGTGCCATTTTTTTTTACAATTAGGTACGATGTTATTTTCATTAAAAAAAGAGAAACAAAGATTTTCTTTTTTATTGGGATGATTTTTTCATTTATGGAAAGCTGATAACGTTTGAAAAGTTAGGTTAAAGTTTACATTAATGTCATTGTAATACTCGGTAAAAATGTTACATTACTTTGTTTGGTGGAATTTAGATGGAATGTAATAATAATTTGAACACAAACAAATTAGTATGAGTAAATTAGAAAAAAATTCAGCATCCCAAATAATATTTCAAAGCTAACTTATAAGCGTTTATTACCTACAGAAAAAAGAGGTAAAACTCGTTCATTTTGCGTGAGTGAAAAAGCTTTATTCACCCACGCGACTTTAAAAAGGAAATGTGATATGAACTGTTACTCATTTCATTTATAATGAATTGTATTAAAGGCTTCTTTTTGCTATTTTCGATTATATTTTCTAGCACCAATCAAGCAAGTCTACGGCGAGTCACTTCATTCACAAAAGAGCGGTTATTGAATCTTTTTAAACGCCATTCATGTTTGTTAACTTAGCGAAAAAAAGATCCAGCGGCCACAAAAAACAGTAAAAAAATGAAAAGACTTAGTAAACATAAACAATCAGCAAATCAACGAATCATGTAGCAACAGCAAATGGTCATGCAGCTAACTTACGGGTGCTTCGAGCTTTAAATACGGGGAGTAGGTATTTGACGGCGGTCTATTGCAAAACAAAAATGCTACATACTCACATCAAAACAACATAAACTAAAGGACATTCGATTCTTTGTGAAAAATATACAACTAGTCTGGAAATGAGAACAAGAGACAGTAAGATGAACGAAAAGAGTGCTTGACGCCGTACTAGAATACGGCATGAATCTATGTCAAAGTAATTTGGTACTAATTCGAATGAATAAAATACTCGTAATGAATTAATACTTTCACGGCTTTTTCCGTAGTAAATCCTCTTAATTCGAAATTAACCCATATTACTTTTAAAATACATAGTATTCATGGCATATTAATACACCAATACAGCGTAAAACACTCGGACGTTTACCCTATGAACTGAATGACAATTCATTATTAAGTATAGATTTTAAACGAGGTGCCCATACAATTGACCTTAAATAGGTATTTTACAAGTGTGGTAGAAATTCGCGTTTAAAACCCCTGTGGTTTTTTTTATTGAAAAAAATAATACACGAAATTTTGAAAAAAAAAAAAAATATATATATCTGTCCCTTGTACCCCGGTCCTTATCAAAATATGCTAAAGGGGCTACGTAAAGTGAATGGTCATGATTTTGTCTAAGTAGCGATTCGTGTGATCTGCCTGTTGCATTTGGGAATACAAGTGTGATCTATGAATAGTTTGTATAGGCTTAGCTATAGTGTAGCTTCATATAGCATAAGAATTGCGATACTTAGGTACATAGAGGATAGAACCTATAGAGAAACAATGTTCGCAACCCCGGTCCGCAAATGTTTGTTTATTTCAATATACTAACGTGTAGTGTCACTGTCACAGAAACTGTATGGAGCCAACAACAGATCTGCGTGCAACTCCTCATATTTCTAGATGTAAATTAATATATGTACTTGCGTAATGACGTACTGTTCCATTCGTTGGTGTGGTAAAAACGGCAAAAATTCAAATTTGAAAACAGACGGTGTTACATTTAACCGGTAATTAACAGTAAACATGCATTTTTCAATTTATATTCATTTTAGTGCAGCTCAAGTTAACTGGTCATTCAAAATGACACATAATTATGCATCTCACTTTCACCTAGGTGTCATCCCATTACTTCATCTCATTCTTTCAATACACAGTGTAACTAGAGTTGCGCTCTTAATAATCAAATGACGTATCGATATTTATAAGTATTTCGTATTTTACGGTGCCGAATTAAATAAATGTTAACGTAACATAAAATCACGCCTTTGTTCCCAAATGGGGTAGGCAAAACACACGAAACGTGAAATAGACATATCCATGATTATGACTATTTCATGCTTCGCAGCCACTTTTAGCATCATTTTGGGCCAATCAATCAATCAAATCAATTTTCGAGGTTCGTGTTGAGGGGCCGAAGTCTTCCACTGCTAACAATTACAGTCCAGTGTCCCCGCGGGTTTTATTTAGAAAAAAACTGCTTTTTTGTATTTTTCAATAACAATCATTTTTGTAAAGTTTTGATTGTATTCACTTAAATTAAATTAGCTGTAATCCGCTGTGATTGAAAGTAGGTTTATTTTAGATTCATTTAACGAAACTGTTCACTGTTTACAGTAGGTAACCTTGATAAAAAATTTCGTATTTTTTAATTTTTTGACCAACCAAACCAAAACAATAAACCAAAAGATAACTGCATTGGTAAGGAATTAAATTTGTTGGTGAATTTTATAATCTTTTATTTTAAAAGTGGTTTACATTTCATTTATAATTGTACAAGAGCGATATTAATATTGAACGATGAGTGCGAAGACAGAGAGGTGAGCTTGTTTTAAAAATTGCGTTCCAGGACAATTAGTAAAAAATTACTATTATCGATATCGATATTATTGATACATTTGTAAACTTGCCCAACTCTAGTTTGGCGCGCGATCTTGGGCCGGCCAATAAGAGCACAGCGAGGTCTTCAATTGTTTTGCGGAATAATTTCCGAACAACCAAGATGACATTAGTACTCTATAGGTTATATCCTCAATGCTTAGGTAGCATAGACCTGAAAACAGGGATCGTTACCGGTATTATTAAAAACTAAAATATCTCCTGTAATTTGGAATTTTAGCTTCATATTCCTAGATAGTATTTAGGTAAGCCTACACAACTGAGATACCGCCAATGAATACCGGTATAAATGTATGAAAATAATACCGGTATTCGATCCCTGTCTGAAAAGCGATGAAACACTTGTCTCCCACAAGGTCAACAATGAAAAATTTCAAGAAAACTACACAGGTTTTCAGGCTCGTATACCAGACCGCTGGTTAATATTTACGGCCAATCATAACACCACCTCGTATACTCGTATCAAAAATACTATTGCGAAAATATACCTCCGAATTATTTCGTTACCTACATTTTGCATATTTCTGGATTTATTTTTATTTATGTCCTCAAGCTATAATACAGCCGTCTATCGTCAAAACTATTTTTATTTGAAACACTAGCCCGTAAAAGAGAGGTGTTACTTACCGGTTTCGCCTTCGCCGTACTCAGCCATGGAGTCGGTATCGCTCTCGACGCCCGGTTTAGCTCCGCTGCTCATAGAGTGCCGCGATTTGTTGTCCAGCCTAGAAAACGAGGAATATTTTGTAAAGTACACGAATATTTAGAAGGTGACACGTTGATTTGAAAACTTCACCATACTCTGTTTATTTCAAGATTAGAAATTTAACGGATAAAATTAGATTTTTTTTCTGGTATCAAAAGGTAAAATTATTAAATTAATTTTAATTACTCATTGTTATAATGTTTTCAATACAAAAGGTATCAGTATTTGTGGCCATGCTTTGTGATTACTTTAAAGTATATTAGGGTTTTGCAGTTAAAATTCCGTACGCTTGCAGTAATAGTCCTCACGTCCTTGCAAATAAAATTATAATATTGCTAGGAATTTTGCTGTGCTCCACGACCGGCCTTTAGACTTTTGTACGCCGGTCCGTTGTTCCAGCGGTTGAGACACTATGGGGTATTATTTACTGACGGGTGCGTGCGTCAACGCTCGAATTCCGCTGTGCTCCGCGACCGGCAAAGGCCGACAACGGACCGACGGCCTCTGTGACAACGGACTTACTACGTACAGAAGACTAAAGAGTCTTCTGTACGTAGTAAGTCCGTTGTCACAGAGGTTAAGACACTAGGTTAATATTATCGGGTGCGTATACTTGTAGAAACCCGTGTCAGGATGGTCGCGGATTCTAATATTACTCTAATTTCCCTGTGCTCCACGACCGACCTATAGTCTTCTGTACGTAAGTCCGTTGTCCCAGACATTAAGACACAAAAGGCTAATTAAATTACTCACGGGTGCTTATACTAGTGCCAGCCCCTGTCCGGTCGGTCGCTTCACGATTCAAGTCTCCCCCTATAGACCCTACATGTTAGCGGTCCTATAAGACACAACAGGTTAGTATGTACTCACGGATGCGTATATTCGTGGAAGCCGGTGTCGGGATGGTCCCGGCGGCCGTGCGCCAGCTCGCGGTCGTGCACGTCGTACTTGCCGCCACGGTTGCGCCGCGCCACGCACACTAGCACTAGCACTAGCAATAGGAATGCTAGGGCTAGCATCACGCCGATGAACCAGCCCGCGGTCGCCATCTTGTCGTCCGGCATTATGAGCGGCCCGTCTGCAACACGAGGCAGTTTTTGATGCTTAGCACAGCGAGATAAACTATACTTAATCGCATACCCCGTTATCAGTGTTGCAAATCCATTTCATAATTTATTCAGACAACTAAAAATATATAAATCAGATATTTTACAAAACATTCTTCTCAAAAACGTGTAAAAACATTCTTCTAACAGAAACGTTTTATGTACCTTCCAATATGTCACATGCCATGACATAACAATGAAATAAATGTTGTGCGACCACCCTATGGCTTAATTTCAATGAATCTGCAACACTGATAAAACGGGGTATGCTAATCATCATCATTTCAGTTCTAAAACGTCCCCTGCTGAACGAAAGCCTCCCCTTTAGACTTCCTTAAGTACCCATTGGAATTGGAAAATACCTGCATTGCTAAACTTTTACCTGTCACTGTCTAATTAGATATGCAAGAAAAGGGGCCATTCATAAAGATTTCACACTTCAGAAGGGGGAGGGAGTTAAATAATTTGTGACATTTGACATTTGTGTCTGGGAAAGGTTTTTTTTTATCTGGCTGTTCTTGGCTAAGCAGGGCAACACGCTGTGAACAACTGTCTCGAGATTTATTTATTTATTGGAGATGGACTACTACAAAATTTCTAACGCCTTTATTTAAACAATGACATCTATCTCGCTCGCATCTAGCTGTGGTAAGCCGGCAGAGATCAACAAGGCACAAAAACAGCCTTTTTCGTCTTGTAGAAAAAACAGGGATCAACTACAGCCGTATCCAAATAAAAAAACAGTCAAACGTAACTCACCATTAGTCGTGTCGACATCCTTGATATCACTACTGCTGAAGTATTCTCCGTCGTGGGCCGTGATCTTGACTTCGTACACCTGCCCAGGTTCCAGGCCAGTCAGGATAACATAGTCATCTTCGGTGATCTCGTTGGTCTGAGTCCACTTGGGGTGGCCCTTGAGTTTGTACCAAGCCTTGAAGTGTGTTCCGGGGTGACCGTCTAAGGCAGGCAACCAGCGAACTAAGATATGAGCAGTGCCTTCTTTGGCTGTGAGGGTGCTCGCTTCAAACGTTGGTATGTCAGGCTGCGCGTTGATGACTGATTTGGTGGTTTGCTCGACGTAGTATTTCTCGCCTTCGCCAGCTTTCGTCTTCGCTCTGATCTCGACCCTGTATTTAGTGTTAGGCTCGAGGCCGGCGAGCTTCGCGCGGTCGAATTTGGGGTCGATGAGCTTCTTTCTCTCCTGCAAAGGTCCTAGGGAGGTCCCTGTGACTTTCTGGTAGTAGATCTTGTAGCCTGTGAGGACTCCGTTCTCGTCCATGGGTTTGTCCCACTTGAGGAGCATGGCTGAGGAGCCGATGGGGTACACTTCGAAGGATTTGACGGTGCCGGGTTTGCCTTCAGGGGTGACGAAGGTTAAAGTCTCGCTGGGGGGGCCGCTGTCGTGGCCATTGTAGGCCATGATGCGGACGTTGTTCTTCTTGTAGGGTCTGAGGACCGTGACCAAGGCGCGGGTGGTATCCGAGTTGACTTTGACCTCCCTGATTTGGTCCTCTTCTCCGTCGGTCCAGGTCTGTATGCGGTATCCCTTGAAGTGTCCGCGGACGGATTCTGGAGGCACCGGGTTCCAGGTGAAGAGCGCTTCGGTGCCGGACATGACCTCGACGAGCGTGAAGTTAGTCGGCGCGAGCTGCGGCTTGTCCTCGCCCGACCAGCCGACCACCTCCACGGGGGCCACGTTGGATGTGCCCTTGGAGTTCATCGCGACTACCTGTGGGAAGTTGATTTTGATTTTAGCAGATGAGCAACTGTAAGATGGTGCCTTTGATATCTACACTACGTGCGGAGTTGGCAGAGATTAGACCATTACTTGAGTATGGAGATTTTTTATTATTTATTTCATCTACATTCAGCTATGTTGAATAGTAAACGGATAACTCACGTTTTTACATCGAGTTTAGCTCGACATGTTTCGGGCTAATTCGTAGCCCTTCATCTAGGAGCCATGGCGGCTGCTGCTGCGTAACGCGCACTGCGTTATCACGTGAGTTATCCGTTTACTATTCAACATGAGTGAGTCTTACGGTAGTTCAATGTTCAATGTTACATTCAGCTACATATAAATTAGGGAACAAAAGTCCCAGGATACGACGACCGAAGCACTGTACTGTATTCTCAAATAGGTTAGGCTGAGCCTACAAAACGTTGCATTAAACAAAACCATGACTTTTAGTATATTTTTTTGTTTAAAGTCAGATAAAATAAGAACCAAGTGACAGGCTGCTAGACTATCGTCTGGTCTGGAGCATACCTTAACCTATTTCCTTGGCCGCATCTTGCGGTAATCACACAAGAAATAAAGGTGTTTCTGTTAGGTACCTTGATCCGATAGGGCACGAAGGTGGGTGTGTTAGGCACGAGCAGCTCGGACTGCCGCCAGTCGCGCACGGCCTGCTCGCTCCACGGCGCGCCGGCCACGTCCCGCCGCCACGACACCAGGTAATGGAAGCCCGGCCCGTTGTGCTCGATCTGAGGCATTTTCTGCAACACAAATAAGTCACGTCACTAACTAGTAAACGATAAAAAAAAAACTAAAACATCATGTCTACATTCATCCCTTTGAAATTGTTTCTAATCCCTATTTATGTATCTTCGATTTAGCACTCACAGGAAAATGACACCTCAACTTTTTTAGTTCTAGTCAGTACAGGCCAGCAGGCTTAGCACAGGGATATACACGAGTCGTTTCGCGATACGGAATAGACTACCCGACACATTCTAATGTCTCTAGTCAGACAGTGACAGGTACAGTCTATCTCGCGCGAAATAGTAACGGATGTTTTGATTGTCAGTGCCTTTTGAATATTGGCTAACATCCTTGTGAAGTAGCTCAAATGGATACACACCATAATGATCCCCATTAGTGTAGTTGGCCCACGGAGTCAGCTCTACAGTCCATGCCTTTCTCTACACCACTATGAAGAATTATATAGAACTCCAAAGTTCTAGTGTCCAAACACTCACCGACCAAAAGATGACCATATTCGTGGGATCCCTGCCCCTGCCTTCGACGTTATCCGGGTTCTTGTAGGGCACATCGGGCTGCGTACTACAAACTTCCGAGTGTCCCGACGGCGCGGACGGACCAATCTTATTATGGGCGACCACTCTGAAGGTGTAATTGGCCCAGGGGGTCAACTCTACGGTCCAGGATGAGTCTATAGCTGGTACATTGTCACTGGCAACGTCCCATGTGTCTGGTGTGAAGGTGGTGTTGTATTGAATGGAGAATCGGAGTATGGGGGCTCGATTGTCACCCATTGGTGACCAGCGGAGGGTGGCTACTTTCTCGTGGCATTCGATGCCGTCCAGCACCGGAGCGTTGGGTTTGTCTGTGGACAATTATATCGGTTTTAGCGCAGTAATGTACGTGATAGTAAGTAAACACTTTATTGTAAAACAAAATACAAGCATGGTAAAGTACATAGTCGGACTTAACCGTTAAGGGATCTCTTACAGTAAACTTTTGAGAGACAGAGAAGAAATGTATTTAATAAACATGATGAAATATCGTACAATCATTCAAAAAAACCTCCTATACTCAGTTTATCTTGGGATGATACTTTTAACTGTCAAATCCTTACATATTTTTAAGTAAACCCAAGATATCGGCGCAAATTATGATGACGTTTGAATTAAGAACATTATAACAAACAACAGTAGGTGTATTTGCATTAATCATTTCCAGTTTTACTGTTGAATTACAGAGATAATTTCAAATTGTGTCCTTTGTAATTTTCAACCTAAAAAAAGGAGTATAGATAGAGAGATAAAATCCGGCCAATTCCTCGAGTTTAGTCATTTCCAACAGAAACAACGCGATTATGAGCTTTAAATCTGGCCTCAGGGTCCAAAACAAATTAAAACCTCCCCTAACGATCGTATCAAGCCGGCGGGGAACGCCGGCGTCCGAAGGGTCAAACGTGTATACCTTGCACGGTGAGCGTGGCCTGCGCGCGCGCCTCGTCGATCTCCGTGCGCGCGATGCACGTGTACTCGCCCGAGTCCAGCTCGCTCGTGTCCGATATCAGCAGCGAGTAATCATTCGTCACTCGGAACCGAGGCTGGTTGTCGTAGTCTATGGGCTCCCCGTTGATGAGCCACACTATGTCGAGCTTGAGAGAGTCGTCAGCGTTGGCGGTGCAACGGAAGGTGGCTGAAGAACCCGCGGCGACTTCGTAGTGCTCTGGCTTGTCGGTGATCACTGTGCGCTCTGTGGACGACATAATGTTTTCATGAGCAACAATGATGAGACAAATTTCCATACATATATAAAATAAATACAAAAACAAAATGTTAAACGTCTCATTGAGATGGAAACAAAACATTCATAATATTAATATCGTTATTTAAAACCTTGAACCTATTATGAAAATCTTGAAAATATTTTTGAATAAACCATTTAGACATGCAAAATGAGTTAAGGCGTAAGAAAAAGTCACGTGAAGGTGGCTGCTTATTAGTTGTGTAACAAATCCATTACATTATAATTAAACTAAATAAAAAACATCACAATTTTTTTTTCATGTGGTCTCAGGTTTGTTTGGTTATACCTCGCCATTTCTTCCGTGTATATCATAAGAAGCGACTAAGGAAATAGGTTTCTGTATATTTTAGGCGACAGGCTAGCAAACTGTAGCTAACTTAAAACCTAAAAATATGCTCGTAGTAGCCACGAATCGTGAAACAAGTCATGGTTTTGTCTACGTAGCGTTTCGTGTGCTCTGCCTACCCTAATAGGGTATACAGGCGTGATGTATGTATGTAAAAGGACTTACTCTTGACAGTGAGCGATCCGAAGGCGGACTTCTCCCCGAACTTATTCTTCGCGTAGCACTGGTACGCGCCGGCGTTCGTGTAGCTAACGTTGCGGATCACCAGGTCGCCCTCCGTCGTTATGTTGAAGCTGAAGAGAAGCGTTTACAATCATTAACAAGCTAATCTAAAAAATAACGTTCTCAAGAAAGCTAAGTACCATTAATTTAGTCCAAGGGTTTACGCTAGCTGACGCGGCTTACCCGGAACGGACGAAAACTAGACCAATATTTTAGTCCTGTTTCGGGTATTTTAGTAACGCTGAGCAATGAAAATTTGCCGGACCGGCGGAGATAAGAAGTCCGGAGCGGGGCCCGTCAGTCAGCTAGCGTAGGCCCTAAAGGTTAGTCATCCCTGGCATAAGGGTTAACCAAGCCCTGTAGGCTTAGCACAGCAAGACGCGCAAGACGACAAGCACGCGGGATAGACTACCTGTCACTTTCTGACGTCTCTTGTTAGATAGTGACAGGTATAGTCTATTTCGCGCCTTGCTAAGCCGGCTGATGGCCGCGAGCAGTGGTATGGTACTCACTTGCCGCCTGTGAGCTCGACGTCCTCCCGCATCCACTTGACGATGGGCCGGGGTGCGCCGAACACGCGGCACCGCATGATCGCCTCGGAGCCGTCCACCTTGGTGAGATTCTCGGGACCTTCTTTGATCTCCGGCGGGATCGCTGCAGATTTAGGATAGTAATAGAATGGTTGACATAACTTGAGAGAACTTTCAAATCAAATAACTTGAGAGCACTTTTTTCTCAAAAAGTACAGTTACTTGGATACGGGTGTACCTCGCGATCCCTAACATCATTTGTCCTAAAATCACTTCCCCGAACCGTTTTGTCCTAATAGGCATTTCCCCTAACGATCAATTGTCATAACAGTTATTTTCCATAATGTAATTATTGCCCTAAAACTCATTTGCCCGAATCATTTTTACCATAATTATTAATATCCCTAATAACGTTTAACCTCATGTCATTTGTCCTAAACGCTAGAACGCTACCGATTTAGCCCTACCGATCAATACCCGGCAAGTCGCGCATTTTTTCTCATTATTAAGAGCTCAGCTTTTCGTACCGTACAAAATTGTATGAGATCTGAGGCAGAGCCCAGTTAGGTACGACGACGAGCGAAGCGAGGAGGAGTGTTAGGTTGAACTGCGACCTAACAGCGCGCGAGCCGAGCGAGCGAAGCGAGCGTGCCGCGGCAGCGGCCGGCGAAGTGCAGGAACCGAACTGCTATCAGATACGAAAAATAGGCAAAAAACTACCTAAATTGCTAGCCATACAAAGTTTGGAATAATAGTCATTAGGCTTAAAGACCATTAGGCTTACTGACTGTAATGGCATACGACGTTAGGACCAATAATCAATATGGCAAGTGACGTTAGGAAATAAAACATTACAGGACAAAAAAATCATCCATTCAATGTTAGGACAGCAAAAGATAGGTCATATGAGCGTTATGACAAATGATCATTATGGCAAAAAACGTTAGGGGAAAAAAATAGGTTAATAAAAATTAGGGATCCCGATATAGATCCCTTGGATACCTCATATTCACGCCACGATTCTTGGTCTTTGACAAAAATTGTGTGTCGTCTTGGAAAAGTGCACTTTTAAAAATAGTGCATCTTTAGAAGGAATATCAGTTGAACAAGTTTATCTTTTAGTAGTATACATTTATTTTAGTAGTAAGTGCTCATTTCGTTAAAGTTCGCTTTACGAGCCTTACCCCATTTATTACATTTAAATAAATTACGTCACGTCCTGTATTTTAACAGCGATTCATCTAGAAACGAACAACTAGTCAGTCCTGAATTATTAGTTGCCTAAAATAAAACTAAGCTGTAACATCTCCCAACACTCTTCTGAGCAGATATCGATCCAGCCTCCCTAGCTGACTCACCGGGAATACCTCGGCCCGAAAATATGCCCCCGTGTGAAATGACTCAGTACTTGTTGCATTAGGACGTTGATTTACAAAAGAGTCACGAATTTCAAAGCTCTTTGGAACTAGACAGAGTTTTCGTACGGATTTAGGACTTTAATTTCATCAATTAAAAGACATGTTTTCATAGCTTAATATTGCAATGGTCCCCCACGCGGTTTACTGTGGATGTAGTATGCGACTGTTATACCCCTTTCATCGAATTTCAAACCTAAAATTGAGATAATAGTGGATACGTAACACAAATACTCATAGTTTTGTCTATATAACGTTTCGTGTCCTTCTTCGCCTTCCCCTTTTGGGAACACAGACGTGATGTTTATGTATGTAAGTACTAAGTATGCATAACATTGCGTCACTACTACCATCTACCTACTAGTTTCATACTAATTTAAATCAATGTAACGATTCTTATTTCTGCTTTTATGGCCGATCCCAACCATCAATCTATGGACGATTTCACTTAATATAAATAGGAAAATGGCAGTTCTATGTCACTTTCTATCACCAGTAGGCTTAGTAGGAGATAGACTGAACACAGAGACTGGCCGTTAGACGTAGATTTACACGTCTTTCTCGTTTCCATTCCAAAGAATATCAAATGGAGAGAGTATTTAAACCACGGAAGTATTATACTAACTTGGAAACCGGGGTCGCCGCAATTAAAAATGAAAATTGAGCTAACTGGAGTAACAAAACATTTTCTATTCCTTCTTGTAATTTTTACAAACCGAAATCACCCAATAAAGCGCAGTTTGCATTAAATACGACGAATTACATTGGCTTTGTCACCTGAAGATCAAATCGTCGACGTAATGGAACGCACCATAGACAAGCCAAAAATACTCTTAAATAATCTTTAGAAACACCGAAGAGATGACATTGAGTCTTGTCAGATTGCTAACTAGCAACGTGGCGTCTCTAGCGCTAGCCCCTCGCAGCAGTCGTAGGCGCAAGTAACAATATCCGCTAGAACCAGCAGAGTGAGGTGTGGGCGTGTGAACGGAGGATGCGGCCAATAGACCAGCGGCGCTTCCGATGGGGACGGTGGCTGGTCTGGCAGCTGTTTTTAGACAATCCTTGGGAAAATGCGTGTTGAAGCTACGCTAACGGATACAATGTTAGCTGGCAATGTCTACGGAGATGTCGTGTAAAGTAAAACCAAAGAAAAACTCCAATGGGATCTCTCTCCAGTCTCTCAAGACAGATTTTATGCCCGGAGCCGAAGTCCACAGATAAAAATCTGGAAGTTGTATTAATGCGACTGATCTTCGAAACTTCGTTAGCGCGATGTAGGACAGAGTCACACGACTCAGTGGCGCTAGTCGCTACAAGAAACCATCGTAGGTACTTTACTTATAATCTCAAAGAAAGCGGTAAGAGTCGCAACAAAGTCAACCTACGCAAATACGCTCACCCAATCAAAAACATCACGGCAAATGTCAAGCATTTCGCGCGCCATAATCTACAATTAGCATTTAAACGCAATCAGCAAACCCCAAGCACCTGGCAATAGGAATTACTTAACAGCTTATTCGCAGGTCATTAATCTATCCAAGATAATGGAGGGGAAGATAGCAGCGTTTCGCGTGCGGCCCTCCCCTGGCACGCCCAAAGTTCACACGGGGTGACTGACAGGGCGAGTTGGCCAGATGCCGGTTTTGGGCAGGCCTTATAAGTAGATGGCACCTATTTTCGTCTTGCCTGTCTATTGATCTGTCTTGGCGGCCTGTCTATTCTTATAGGGTCTGAGACGTCAGCGGAATAATAATAGGAACTAGGGATCGGCGTTTTACCATCGACGGTGGAATAGTTGTATTACCGGAGCGCAGATTTTGTCATCGTTAATCCCTAAAGTAAGGAGTGTTTTGTGGTTCTGTGAGTCGTTTTCAAAAAACATGTACCTAGTTAAAGGCTCTGATTACAATATAATGTTAACTGATTCCTCTTTGTTCGATGGTTAGCTATGCATTTTGGAGCAGAGAAAAACCGAAGAGGAAATGGCGGAACGTCGTGAACGCTTTTCAGCCTGAATATTAGCCTTAGAAAAATATTAAGTATTCGTGAATTTGTTTTGTTTTTCTAAACCCTTTTCTTGTGTTCGTATAACGTCCAATAAAAGTCAACAGCACGTTTAATCACTTCCAGCTAATGAAGACTACGACGCAATAAAGCCAGAGGCGACACAATCCATCTGTAATCTAAAATCTAAAGCGTAAAACTCGCGGGAAAAGTTATATTCGTACCTTGTACGTCGATTACTCCATCCACGTTACTACGGAAGCTAGAGAATTGAGTTTACAGTCGTATTGGCTTTCGCGCGAGTTCACTGAGGAAATAACCTAGTTATGGGTTATGAAACTATTTCCAGCGTTTACTACCCCTTAGAGGGGTCAATGGGCAAGCTCGTAAAAATGCCATCAAGAATGGACTAGTTCACCACAACTACGAATTAAATTAATCTTAAATCGAATTATCTTTGAATGTGTTCTTATTACCCTCAAAGCTAAAGTTAGTGCATAGACTAAATAAATAAACTGGTATCACTCTTGGTCACTGTGGCATTCGTTATTTAGTGTTTATTTACAAAGTACAACAAATTTTAAGTAAATACAAGAGGTATAATAGTAGCAGGTTCCTGGCATGCTACCTGAACCATACCTCACCTTTTTTCTTCGTCGCTTTTTACGACATCCACGGAAAAGGAGAGATACTATTCTAACCCGCCTAATATCTCACTTATTTCAGTTATTGACCAATTAGAAAAAAAAACAAAGAGGCTACCAAATGTGAAATAATCACGGTTTTGAGTAATGTAAATGTCCGCGTGATCTCTCTGCCTACCCCATTTGGGAATACAGGCGTGATGTATGTATGTAGGTAGGTAGATAATCTATTGGCATGGTGTTAATTTTAAGATAGCTTATTACTCTGCAACAGTCCATCTGAATATTACATTAGGCATTACTAAATTTCCCGTGTGGTGCCGGGTTAGAATAGCACCTCCCCCTTTCTTCCCGTGGGTGTCGTAAGAGTCGACTCTGGGAAAGGGTTAGTGTATTGTGGGCGATGGGCTAGCAACCTATCACCGCAATATCTCGTTTAATCATCTGGTTACCCTGAATTTGCTAGACGTGGCACTGGATTTTTGAATCCATGTGCTCTGCCTACCCCTCATGGGAATACAGGCGTGAGTATATGTATGTATGCATTACTAAATTATCATTAAGCGCGGAATACACATGCCTGTAGTTGGCACATTTTTGCAAGTAGCTTATTTGTATCTAGAATTCTTGATACTTTCACAAAAGTGTACCAGCTACTAAGCTTGTATATTCCCGTGCTTACGTCACGCGTCACCAATGCTGTAGAGCCGAATTAGGCGGGTCCTTGAATATCCAATGAATGGGATGACATATATGACAATGTCCCCATAGATGCAAAGTCGTAAAAGTCATGGATGCGTGATTTTTCTCTACATACATTGTAAAATCCCGAAACTCCTTGAGTTCTATTAGGATATAACTATGAATCTGATAAATAAAAGTGGACTGTAGATTCCATTAACTGTATAATCCGATATTAGATTAGAATACATAGTGTGCAGGTTCGGTGCAGTTGAAGAAGAAATTCGTTATTCTTTAAACTATATCCATACATATCGTCACGCCTTTCCCACAGGGGTAGGCAGAGATCACTTCGTTCAAGTTGGTACAATCCCGAGATACCTTTTTCGCTTCTTTCACATTCATCTAATCTTTTCATACATGCTGGTTTCGAGTACTCTTGACCTGCCCTTTTTTTTAAAACGTCCTCGATTTGGTCAAGGAACGTCCGTAGGCCTTACATACATACAAACACTTACGCATAATGTCCCCAAATGGGGTAGGCAGAGCACATAAAACGTGACATAGACAAAACCATGATTATGACTGTTTCCCGCTTCGCAGCCGTTTCCAACATAATTTTAGGTTTGAAAACAGATGGAAGAGGAAGTATAATAGTGACAGGTTGCTAGCCTGTCGCCTAAAGCACACATAAACTCATTTCCTTAGTCGCCTCTTACAACATCCAACGAAGAAATGGAGAACTACATATTATACTATCCCGTCACCACACAGGAAACATCACAAATTACATTTTAGATTTATATTAAGTTTCTTTTTATATCAACCAATTTCACAAGTTGGTTTCGTAAAGCAGTAGTTTGTTTCGTATCAAGGAGAGTATCGTGTAAAACGCGCGAAAGCCTCCGGTTACCATGGCAACGTAATTAGCACCGCCGGGCAACGAACCCGCTTCGCTTACTTGTTGAACTTATGCAAAGGTCTCGGGACTTTACGAACGAGAAGTTAGGAAGGTTTGCCGATTCGATGAGGGTACCTTTAATATACTTAAGAGGGCGCACACATTTTTTACGAACGTAATATAAGATCAGGTGGGGGAAGAGAAATTCAGGGGCAGGGCAGGGGTAAGAGGCACCACAGACCATAACTCGTCGAGTTATGAGTGATTATGGTCTGTAGAGCCCTCTTATCCCTGCGTTTCTCTTCCCCCACCTGACCTTAGTGGTTTTGGACCAATGTTTAAAAAATCGTGAAAAATAAATGAACTCATATTTAGCCATGAAAAAAATATGGTTAGACTAAACATATTCTGTAAATTTACAATAAAATTGTTTCATTTGTAATTTCATTAAAATCAATGAGAAAAAAAATAAAGTAATGGTTCAACTTTGAAATTATGTAAAATGATATTTGAATAATAAAAACCAATAATTTGATTCATGTTAATCCGTTAATCCCCAGTAGACTATGTTGTCTATCAGATAATAACAAGTTTACTTATATCGTTTATGGTAAATTTTAATGGAAAATTTTCAAGTGAAAGACAGCTCTGACGCGTATTTTTGTGAAAACCCTTCAACAAATTGGCTAAGTAAAAGAAATCTGTGGTGCTAATAAAATATTTCTTTCCGTTAATCCCTAGAAAAAGAGTTTATTTATATGTTACAGTAGTTTTTCTTTAAAAACTTAAGGATTTATAGCTTTCTAAAGCATTTGAAAAACATCAAAATCACCGAATTTTGTTTGCACGCTCTTAAGCTAATTAAAATTTACTTTAACAGAAGTCTTCATCAACTGTAGTTATATTAAGGTAGGTACGTTTTGAGCCCGTGTGCTGTCAGGTTTAGAATAATACCTCTCTATTTCTTCCGTAGACATCGTAAGAGGCGATTAGAGAAAAATTTAGGCGATAGGCTAGCAACCTGTCACTATTATACCTCTTAACTTAAAACCAATAAAATATGCTAGAAGTCACTTCGTGTGTTCTTGCCTACCCCGTTTGGGAATACAGGCTTGATGTAAGCCTGTCACTGTCATACCTACTTCCTTTACTTACTTTAAGCTAAATAATATACTTTACTACAGTGCTACGAAACGTGAAGTGGCCATTCTATGTAACGATTCCTATGCTCTGCCTGTCCGTTTGGGAACATAGGTGTGATGTATGTATCTTATAACGTTACACACAAATGCATACATAACGGAAGCTTCAATGCGATTGTTCAGCAATAAGTCACACCCGCTATGTGGGTTAGGTGGCACCTAATTGGTTGAACTCACGAGATTTCTATTTAATTTCTACACGATTGCAAAAAGCACTTGCATAAATTGATTTCCATTAAATAAACGGGGTCATTCACAGTAATATTTGGAAAGAGTATTTTGGTTCTTAGATAAATGAATCTAGCCATACCAAGCTGACTTTGTATTCGATTTTGTCGATTTGCTTCATAATCCAACATTTGTCTCTTGTCCGACAGGTACCGATGGATAAAGAACGGCAAGCCATTCGAATACACGAGCTACGACAACCGAATCTCCCAGCAGCCAGGCCGCGGCTCCCTGGTCGTCAGCAACCCGAAAGACGAAGACCTTGGCCAGTACCAGTGCTTGCAGTAATATTTGGAAAGTGTTTGAAAGTGTTTTGGCTCATTATTTACCCCCTTTTACATAAGCTTTCACAGTGTCTAAAAGTGAAACTAGTTCAAAGTTTAAAAGTGAAATCCCGGTCCATTTCACTTCCATTGTTTTCCCCAAACAAACCACAGCCGATTGTTTTAACGGTGTTACATAAATTGCCCGGTAAACCGTATAGTCGCAATTAAAACCCCAAAAAACGTCGAGTCACAGCGCAATATCCGAAACCCGCCCTTACGTGGATCAAGCGATTAAGCTCGGTTCTATCCGCCCCTGTATGGTAGCAACGTGAACTGAAAAACCAGGACAGGCAGGAGTCTCCGATGTACTCTGTGCCTTTTTACAAGAAATGTCACAGGTATCTATTATCTTGACTGTACAGAATGAAGTAGGGTTATTTAGTGCATACTCGTACAATCACTCTCGCCTGTTCCTAAACGGACGCTTCACGCTTCGCAGCAACTACTAGCATAATTTTAGGTTTACAAACAGATGAAAGAGGTTTAATACTAACAGGTTGCCAGCCTATCGCCTTAAGCATTCATACATCATGCCTGGATTCCCAAATGCGGTAGGCAGTGCAAGCAAAACGCTTCACAGTCAAACCCATGACCAGTCCACGCTTTGTATATTTTTTTTGTATATTGCATATTTTCAGGTTTTAAGTTGAGAGGTACAATAATGATGGGTTGCTAGGCAAAGCATTCCTTAACTTTACCTTAGTCGCTTCCTATGATATCCACGGAAGAAATGGTTATCTATTATCTAAACAAATAGCAAATAGTTATCCATCAATCCATCTCAAGTTTACTTGAAACTCAAAATAATGCTAAAACTAGTTACGACTCGTGAAACTCTTAGTTTTGCCTACTTAAGTACGTAACGTTTCGTCTTCTCTGCCGGCCCCAATCGGGAACACAGACGTGATCGAAGTATTTATATATTTGTTGAACCTTTTACAAAGACCAGGACCATAGACGTGATGTATGTATTTGCTGAATCTTTTAAGTCCCTAGGAATGTCCCCACTAGCACTCCTAGATGCAGCCCCTAGCTACCCTAGCATTGCACCCATAGGGACTCCCCTAAGCCACGCCCGCGCATTCTTCGCCAGGTAGCACGCGACAGACAGCTGCAACTGCTTTTTTGTTCGCTTGCGTGTCGGAAGAATCGGCGAAGAATGAAAGGCGAAAGAACGGTTGCATTATTTACTTGAGGGTCGCAGAGTGAACGTGTGAAAAAAAATATCCAAGAGCGCTATCTATGCAATTTGTATTATTATGATTTGCTATGTGTTGTCAGGATAGAATAACACTTATCCATTTCGTCCGTGCGTCGTAAGAGGCGACTAAGGAAATAGATTTAGGTATGCTTTAGGCGACGGGCTAGCAAGCTGTCACTATTATACTACCTCTTCCATCTGTTTCCAAGCCTAAAATTATGCTGAAAATGTTGACGGAACGAGAAATGGGCATGGTTTTTCTATGTAACGTTTCGTGTGCTCTGCCTACTCTATTTAGGAATACAGGTGTGAAAATGTATGTAAGTGTACGTATCAATATGTCTCTGTACTCATGAATATATCGAAAATTAATTTATGATTATGTTTGTTGTTGTGTTCCATGTGTTTGGAAAATCCCTTTCTAATCACAGTTTGATAATCCGTTCATGTTCCCTTCGGAATATCACGAGAGAAATCCTTAGCAAAGTATATTTGTCCAGCTTTTACAGTGTAACGCTCCCCCATCGTGGGAGTATGAATACATAAACCGCAGTTTTGAGCAAACAGTCGATTCGCGAGGTTCCGAGGCATTGTAAACATGTCTTAGCTGGCGTTAGGGCTGCACCTTTATTTTTAGAGTAAAACAGTTTTATTTTTTTGAAACATTCCAAAAAATTATAGTACCTACAATCGAGAAAATTCAAGAAAATTGAAGAAGTAAAATATTATACAATTATCTTCAGTAATTATTTATGTGTCTATGTAAATTTTTGATTAAAACATCAACAACCTCGCAAGACTAGGTAGCTAACATCATAAACAACAACGTTTGTTCTACAACTTTTCATAATCTGATACAGTTAAATAAATATCAATCTAATTTTACGTCTGAATGTTTCTATGTCCGTGCGCATCGCATCGCTAAAATAAGGTAGGTAAACGATCCCTTTCGAACTAGGCTAGGCGTAGGGCTAACATAGACTTACAAATGTCAACACAGTACAATAAAAGCTTGAAAAATCGTCTCTTTATGTACGTATTAAGTTATGATAAAACTCGTAGGCCAAATGTTATTTATGATGTCAGATAACTATCTAGTGGTCCGAGGTTGTTGACCTACCGTTTTACAGATAATATAGTACGCGTGACTACCCTAGCCGTGTCCATTAGGGGACGTTCGGTAACACGAACTGACGCTGCGGGCGCCTGCGTTTGTTTTCTCAATAAAACTCGGGAATTGTGAATGACAACCTGAATGCTCCAATTTACTATAACGTGACCGGTTTGTACGTGGTGAAATATTCTTCCGGGCATTACTAACTTCTGTTTTGATTGAATTAAGTTTGTAATTTGAAAAGGATGTTTGTTTTTCTCATATGCTGACGGGTTTAGAACAACATCAGTCTATTTCTTCTGTGGATGTAGTAAGGAGCGACTAAGGAAATAGTTTTAGGTGTGCGCGTCTAACCGCAGCCACCGTGGCGCGTTGCTCCGGATGATGGGTCACGATTCGGGCTGAAACGTGTTGGGCTAATCTCGATGTAAAGACGTGTATCCGTTGAATTTCACTACAGACTTGAGTATGCTGTACGCGACAAGCTAGCAACCAGTCACTATTATACGTTTTTCATTAATTGTTAAATCTAAACTAGTGCTAAAAGTAAGTGTGAAATGTGAAATGGCCATTATTTTGTCTATGTAATATTTTATGTGCTCTACCTGATCCGTTCCCAGACAGCAACATGAATAAGTTATAAATATAAAGTGTCACATTGTTACTAATATCCGACAGTTACACTCGCAAATAAACTCATTTACAAATGAATCACGGTTCCTCTTTGTTGTACGGATTTGTTGCCTAACATTTTCTATCGTATTTGGACCATTGCAACATAACACTGTTCATCATAAAAGACAGTCGAAACCATTACTTTCGTAGCATATTTTCGGTGCCCCATCCGGTTCAAATCCCATTTCCCAACATTGTCAAATTAAAACCGCGTATAAGCGCTAAACGACCTTCATGAATTCAAAGTACCTTTTCTTCGGAGTTACACATTCGCCGTTTTGACACAGCACTCAGATATAAAAACGCAACAACTTTTTAAAACTCAGATAACACAATGATAACAGCCGAGAACTTTTCCACACAAGCGGCTCAGCCATGTTATTTTATAAGAAAAAAATATGACTATCGTAATGAGCCAAATTTAAACGTCTATTACATAATTTTAGTATAAGTTACCTACAAAAATCTGTTCTAAATTGAATGTATCGTCAACTGTCGATAGCGGAGGCCCATAACTATTTATAAACGCAACACATTTTAAAACAGGCAACACGGGCAATTGTTTTCAAGAGCACCGGTATACAATAAAATATGGTAACATTTGTAAAAATTTGCAGTCTTTTATCATTTTAGTATCCGAGAATATAAAATAAATCATAACAACTTACATTGCACGTTGATGAAGACATCCTTGTAGACATAACCGATGGAGTTGGTCGCGTTACAGCCATAATTTCCTGTATCCTTCTTGGTCAGGTCCGTGATGATGATGGAGTCATCGGAGATCTGGCGGCGGGGGTTGGGTTCCGCCTGCTCTATGGGCTTCCCGTTGTGGACCCACTTGATCTGAGGGTTGGGTGTGCCGTCGGCTTTGCAGCGGATGACGGCCGTCTCGCCCTCAGCGAGGTTCTGGAACTGGGGCTCTTCGGTGAAGAAGGGCGCCGCTGTGGGAAGGAAAGGCTTGGTTAGAAGACAAAAAAAAACATTTAATAAGTCAGATTGATTACCAAAAAATATTAAACATGTACTTTTTATTTTATTTGGCAAACAAAAAATGACTATAATACATCGCCTAAAACTTTCGCGTGACATTACTACAAAATACAATTTTTACTTAGGCGTTATGTCATAAGCCCTCACTCCGAAAGTTTGATGATAGATTCTATAGTATCTACTATACCTTTGTCGATAGCAGAAAGAAACTTTATTTTTTATAAAAAGTTGTTTTCTAATTTATGATTCGTCCAATTTGAATGTTCTTGTACCTTGAACCTATGGTAAACGCTATAATAAAGTAGGGTTCAACGCTAAGCCAAAGAAATCTAATATCCGTCCTAAAATATTCAGATTAGGTACATACCATTGTTTATTAACGACATTCAAGGAAAAGGCTAACAAAACCAATAAATTTATCATGACGCACTAAAGACGGAACACATTCATAAAACATTATGTTTCAATTCAGCATGTTGCCGTAAAAAACTTTTACCATTAACGTTATATGTTATCGACATTAAAAACCGTTTCTCTCCATAGTAAAAAGGAAAAGGAAATATAAAATAAGTGAAACACGTCAAGCTTCTGTCGGGAATCAATTTAACAACAAATTTTACGTCTACAATCAAGATTGACACCGACAAACACGTTCGTTAAACTAATCCGAGACGACTCTAAACTATAGTTACCAAAATATCTATCAACAATTTACAGCTCCCAAGACGACAACATACATCTGGGTCTGTTCGTAATAGGTGTCCAAAATAGAGGTGTAATGGGGCTTGGTCTAAAATACCTGTGAAATGGAAGTGTTATTAGAGTTTGGCGCCGGCGGAAGGGCGCTTACCGCTCGGAAATAGGGGATCAGGAGAAACAAGTACGAGCACAGGTATATAAGACTAGTATATAGACCGTATTTGTCTGGAACGCGGGCCACGTACTCGATTACTTATGCGGGATTGCATCCCCTGAACGTAGCTCACGATTTGTCGTGGACTGTGTCTGCGTCTCTATTTTTTAGTTGAATTGGAAAGGGATGGAGTGATGTTGAGTTGCTAGAGATTTGAATGTGGTGAGACAATGATTGCGGCACCTGTATCGATTGGATTGGGAGGTAGTGTTTGTTCGCGTGTATAGCAAGCGTATAGGATGTCTGTTATATGCTACGATTATTGAATCGATGAGTGTTTATGGGTATCGATTTTTAAGCTAAATGACTGTCCTTGTAAAACTTTTAATGGCATTAAATATCATACGGCATATACGCATTTTTGTATTCCGTTTTAATGACAATTAAGTCGCTTAACAATATGCAAACAACCACTAACAGGAACTATCAAATTCCACCTTTTGTTCTCTATTCAAACGAAGTAAAAAAAAAGCCATAACAAGAAAGCAATGACTGGCAACGAAGTATCAAATAAATGCATAAGTAATCCCAAAGAATGACGGAATGACGGAACCCTCAAAGGGGACACGTTATTGCCATCAGCCATCAGCATTAGCCATCGTGACTTGTATAAAATAGGTTAGCATCACATCAACGAGCCCAAATTCCTCTAGCTATGGGATATGTAGGGCAAATATGCGTTCCTTATTATGCCCGGAGTTAGCGTCATAACCAGGGTTATCGACAAGGGGATTGTGGCGTTTCTAGTAGCGGAATATATGGAATTATTCTTTAGGGATACAGGAACATTTCGGTATATTTGGGAGAACAATGCGTGAAGGCTAAATAGGAAAGTCACTATACTGTTTATTTTAAGATTAGAAATTCAACAGATAAAATTAGAATTTTTCTCTGGAATCCAAAGACAAAACGTTATAATGTTTCTAATAAAAAAGGTATCAGTATTTGCGGCGATGCCTTGTGATTACTTAAAAATGTGCTAGGTTCTGGCAGTTAAAATTCGCAGCATTGGCAGTTAAAAACGGAGTGTAGAGACAGGAGCACTTTTAACATAAAGAATGAGCTTCTATTAATCGTTGAGAGTTTCGCGTTATATTTCTGAATAAAAGCACAAGCGTATGCGGCTATTACACGCGGCTAAAAGTATAACTAACACATTAGATGAATTTCTTAGTTAAATTATTGAAATTTATAGTAATCAAAATAAAAGTAATGACGAAGAGATATTTATCGCTTGGTAGCCCTTAATCCTTAGTTGGTCGAGCACTATCGGCACGCCTGACCAGACAATTACTACGCACCAGAACGCTACGCGCCGTATTTTTAAAGATTCCTTTCGTAGCGTTTAAGGGCCGGCGCTGACTGCCGGCATGGCACTGCGGGTCATGGCAAAGGATTTCGTTACTGATAAAGCTATTTTAATCTTATTACTATGAGTTTAGAACTCATGTTACTTTATTTTGATACAACGATGCTGAGAGAGGCCGCGGCATGCCACAGCGTGCCGAAGCATTCCTCGGGTTATTCTTTTGGATCCTGCAGCACAACTTACCGTGCCGTCCTGTGCCATGCCGGCAGTGAGCGCCGGCCCTAAATCGTTGGAAGGATGCATTGCACTCAAGACAACAGAAAAGCGACATCCCAGACTTTCATGTGGATGAAGATGAGTAAGCATTCTTAATCGGCATCTTAATTTATCGTCTCAGCCCTAAACTCACCAAAAAGAAAACAGGCTAGCAACCTGTTACTATTATGCCTCTTTCATCTATGTTAAAATCTAAACTTTTGCCAGGTAGCTGCGAAAAATAAAATATGTAGTCATGATTTGAATATATGGCGTTTCACGTGCTCTGCCTACCCCATTTGGGAATACAGGCTTGATGTTAGCACGAGGGTGATGTCATCGCACAGAAAACAAAATACACATTTATAAAATTCAAAACTTTAGGCCCATAGCACACGGCGTATTTTATACGCGCGGAGGACGCGCGTATTAAGAACGCGCGTCTTCGGCGCCGTAGACGCTGATTGTTGCGTTTGCATTGATGATACAAGCGCGCGCATGAAGCGCGTATACGCGCGTTTGATGGGATACAAAACAAACGCGCGCAAAGGAGCGAATCTCTGATCAAAACGCAAAGGCTACGAGCAACTACAGCGCGTATGCGCAGTATAGGCGCGTTTCACGATCACCCCGTGTGCTTAGGTTAGAATTAGAAGGTTGCGTTCAAATCTCGTTTGAAGCGCGTATACGCGCGTCAACTGGGCGTCGACTGCGCGTTTTAAATACGCCGTGTGCTAGGGGTCTTATTTATGCGAATAGGCTGCCAAGAGCACTACGCGTCTTTTTCCCAGCTTCGGAAAAACCATAATTGCTGAGAAGAATGCGCCACAAGAAATTTGGCACAAAGACATTTTTTCGAACTACAAATATAATTCAAAAAAACAACAAAATCACGACCAACGCATTACGACTTACGACTGCAAATAATCGACTAAAACATACACATTTCGAATATAGTACGTAGCAAGCAATTACATACAGAAATGTAACGGCAATGTTTAGGAAGTCACGTCACCACTGACACGGATGCCGCTAGGAGTCCAATTCGAGGTACCTAACGAGCTGCGACTCGACAACCATTCATTATGATTTATAAAGGTGACGGTCGAGATGGATCGCGAGCGCGAAAATATGCGAAGCCCGCTCTCCTTATTTTTTAAAGCGGAATTTGAATTTACGAGCACGCTTTTCTTACGTCGGAGTAATGGGATTATTTCCATAGCTAGCGTTTGTATAGGTTATATTTTCATCAGATATTGCTTTTATAAATATACGTGAAAGGAATGCTTTGGAACAATTTGTGCATTTTCCATGTAATAGAGTTCGATTCCTGGATAGTTTTATACACATGATGGAGTGAGGTTTAACTTTTATGATTAAAATTTGTAAGCAAACACAATGGTTAAACTAAAATTGAATAATAACTACTTAAACAACACCTTTTTATCATAAGTTAGCAACCTGTCACCATTAGGTATACTTCGTAACTTGAAACCTTATAATTATGCCAGAAGTGGCAACATTACGTGAAATAGTCATGGCTTTGTCTATGTAGCATTTCGAATGCTCTGTTAACCCCAATCTTACTAATATTATAAACGTGAAAGTTTGTGAGTATGGATGGATGGATGTATGGATGGATGTATGGATGGATGTATGGATGGATGGATGTTTGTTACTCCTTCACGCAAAAACTACTGAATGGATTTTAATGACACTTTACAATAATGTAGCTTATACATCAGAATAACACATAGGCTACAAATTGTAATGATATTCTGTGAATTATCCAATATACGACGATAATTCTCAAGTAAGTCGGGTAAAATATACCATTTGCGAGTTTTGGCGTCCGCTGTCAAAACCGTTGAAGTGACGCGCATGCGCGGGGTAAACGTCACGCGTCGCTGAGTGCGCGACCCGAACGCGGGCAGACGTCGTTGACAGTTGTGGTTGTTTTGCGAATTTTCAAGGTGCTAGCGATTTGTTAAAAAAGCTGTTATATTTGTCAAATGCGATTCAAAAATTATTTGTGTGATAATTTTAATGCCATATATTCCACGCCACGCAATCCGAAATACTTATTCTGCGCAGACGAAGTCGCGGGTAACAGCTCGTTGGGAATAAACGCGTCATATATGTATGTATGACTACTCAAATTAATAAATTACGTTCAAATATCGACCACTAGTCCTTAACAAATGACAACAAAATATTGAAAAGTATTTTGAATCGATAAGAAACGAAGCCTTCGCTTCCTAATATTAGAAAACGCAATAGCTTCCCACATTAAACAGACCCCAAATAAATATCAATGAGCACTTCAATTTGATGAGAAATGAAATGAATACCCAAAGCTCCTGCCACTAAATTAGTTTAATTGATATGCCACAAAAACCTATTGGGTTAGGAGTGAATTTGGCACGCCACATGCGCCGAGGTGATTCGATACAGACATTTATTTGGACTAAGGGGAAACGATGTCCCTACACAACTCGCCTTTATTAGGTGGGGTCACCCACATTGTTAGTTTTGGACTTAGGTATGCCGTGACCATAAAAAAAGACTGCAAGTTGTTTATTGCGTTTTTTGTGAACTGGGGACAGTAGTGAATAAAATGGCTGCGCGTCTTCGTGTGATCTGGCAATGAATCGAAAGATATCAACGAGACTATAGAGATAAATAATTGTGCAAGAGGCTATTTTTTATGACAGTCTCTATGGCCTCTACTAGAAAGTCTTAATGTAAAAATTACACTATGAAAAGTACTATTATCCACATCCGAATCATAATGTGCCAATTATTATGTTTAGACGCTATAAGCAAATGGTCTGAATTAAGAAATCTGAATCCTTATCATAAGAGCATAATTATAAAATCCATATCAATACTCTAATTACGTACATTAAAATTTCGAACACTTTAAAACAAATTATTTCAAATTTTAACACGCGGTCGGCGCAGCTGGCGGTGTGAGCCTGTGACGCCGATGAGTAATTGTTTGTGGAATTTCGTAAAGCCACCATTTTATCCATTCTTTGTACGTCATATAAATTTCATGTTTGAATATTTTTGCAGATGATTATATGAATGTAGATAAAGTTATGTATGCGACAGTACCATCGCGAACAGGAATTGTTGAGCCACTTACCTACGTTTGTAACTTGGTCGTGTAATACTAGTCCAATAGCTGACATCTAGTCAGTCACATCGGTCAATGATTACAGGTCTAAATTACGAACAGTTGCAAGTGGCTCAATAATCCCGGTTCGTGACTGTTCATAATAGGCATTAAAATATTCGTTGATTTATGAAATCCATTCTTCGGTATAGATAAGGGGGCGTCCATAAATTACGTGAGGTGTTTTAGGGGGGGAGGGGGTCGAGTCAAATATCACCTAATCTCACGTTGGGGGGAGGGGGGGTCACGGCAAATATCACGCAATTTTTTTCTTGTTTCAAACAAACTACTATTTTGGTCCATTTAATCCAGATGCCTAAGGTCTTAAAAAGCGAAGTCAGTATGTGGATGACGCTTTACATTTAACACTTCATGAGTGTCTCCGAAAGAAGAAAAAATTAAGTTTTTTTTTAAGTTACGTGTTCATTTTATTTTTTCTTTTTATAATAACATTTTGAAAAATCTCACGTGAGATTTGGGGGGTGGGGGAGGGGATTGAATAAAATCTCACGACATCTCACCAAGGGGGGTGGGAGGGTCAGAAAATTGAAAAAAACATCTCACGTAATTTATGGACGCCCCCTAACTATTTTTGACAGCACAGTCTATTTTCCAAGCCCATTCGAAGTTTGTTTTCTTACGTAGCAAAGCCAGTGTGAAAGAATTTGTACACGGAAATGTTTTTAAGCGACTCTTTGTACGTGCCCAAGAGGGGACACTTGACGACAAGCGACGATAGTCACTTGTTCTCCTCGCTACATTCGGACGATTCTAACAATTTCACTTCAATTGCGGCGGTGGAAAAAGTCACGCCTTTTTAATTATGGACTTCCCAAAAGTGTCCTCCAAATTGGACGTTGTCATATGCGACCGTGACCTAAAAGTTTAGGGAGTGGCTTAAGACCTACATGGCGTAATTTTTAAAGGGAAGTGTAAAAGTGTGTCAGTAAAAAATCTATGAACTAAGCCCTCCACTTCTTACATTAAAACAAGTATTTTTGCTAACGGATTATACTCAAGTTAAGAACAACGTAAGCTACGGTATGTTCGACAGTTTAATACTAATGATCGACACCATGCTTCGAAGTGTTATCGTCTTTGAATTAGGGCTGAAAATGTCAATCATTGGTGCAACGTCATACACTGGGTCTTTTACGTTACAGTCTTCAGCGCCAATATATGACACAGCAAAGCATAAACATCTGATAGGATTCTATCAGACTGGGCGGTAGGGCGCGTTAGATATTATCAGTAGCGGTAGATATTAAAGCCAGTGACTATAGAACCAGTAGGCTTAGCACAGCAACTCGCACGAGTCGTTTCGCGCGCAGGATAGACTGCGTCACTTTCTGACGTCCCTAGTTAGACAGGGACAGGCTATCTCGTGCGCAACTCTACTTGTGCCCTGTATACAGTGTGTTACCGGCGTGCGGGCATTTATTAAAACTGACGATAATGTATCAAATTAGCAATCATTTGCAAGTATTAGCATATCACAATTATTTCAAATAAAGCCACAAATGCAATTCTTCCATTTTCTGAGTCTTCAATGTATGCGTAACTTAACTTCACGTTAATACTAAGATGACATTAGATTTGTCATTTTGTGACAGAAACTTTACTGTACATTGCTGGCAATTAAACTTTTCTTAGAAAAGTAACGCAATTTGAAATTTTGTTTTTTAATGCAATTAAGTTAATGGGTAGATTAACAAACCGCATCTCTTAACACTGCTTCAAGAAATGCCCGCACGCCGGTAACACACTGTATGTGAGCTTTGACTATCCCCGACGGTCCCCACCGTTGATCTTAGCATGAATGTTGAGATGGAGTGAACTCCAGATCACGGTGATAATTGAGAGATTAGATCTTTTCCCCAAACTCGTCAGTTCCGCGTAGCATTAGTTCCATTCGCATTTTTCCCCACTCAGATTTTTACTCATTCGACGTTTTTATCATTCATAGGTATTGCCAATAGTCATAATTATTCAATTGTATATTTGCTCAATCAGTTTTTTTATTATTCCTGAATTTTACCAGGGTCCTCATTTCCTAATAGCGAATTTACTCAATGAGTTTTTATTACTATTCGCGATTTTTACCAGGGTCCTGATTTTCTAATAGCAAAGGAGACTGGGCGGCATTCATACAATCTTGGGCCCAAAATGTAAAGAAATGAAACTTGTGTCAGTTAATAGGCAATGCATCCATAAATCATGAACAAAAATTGTGGTTTTTTTGGCAATCTAGGAACAGAGATAAAACGTGTTTAGTAAAAGTGAGGTTATGTGAAATGACTACCTTTACTTGGGCATGGTCATTTGCCGATAGATGGCGTTAAATCGAGATATCATTAAAGTTCAGTATCAGTTCTGATAGCAGCAATAGACGACTGGAATACAAACTCTATTTCACGGCAACTGACTCGTATTCTACTAAAGAGTAAAGCCACTCACGGCCGGTCCATCTGGTTTTATGGGCTCAGCTCCTTTTCATTCGGGTGTCTGCAAACACCTAATGAACCTAACCTATTCTACCTTTCCACTAGGTGCTAACGATGAATTGTACGATATTATGTAATATTAAGTACATTAATTCCTCACTCTTCACTTAATTGTTATAAAATAGGTAGGTACAATTTAGAACGAATTACATGTAAAAGTGATCCAGTTCAATTTATTCCAATTGCATGCAACGCGTGTACAAACGAAATTGAAAGTATAAATTGTCAAAAGTAATGATTTTTTTGCATAACCTTCACAACGTAGCGCGTTATTTTTTTATTGTTTTACCAGTCAGTGATTTTTTTCAAAAGGTTCAGGACGCAAGACTGTTTGTTTAGGTTGTAATTTTTTTTTGATGCTAGGCATTTCATCTTATATGTATGAGTGAGAATCGCGAAAGCTTTAAAACATTACATTTCATCTTATATAATCATAACGTGTTGTAAACTGCCCCGTGTGGTGCCGGGTTAGAATTAATAGCACCTCCCCCTTTCTTCCCGTGGGTGTCGTAAGAGTCGACTCTGGGAAAGGGTTAGTGTATTGTGGGCGATGGGCTAGCAACCTGTCACTGCAATATCACGTTTGACCATCTGGTTACCCTGAAATTGCTAAACGTGGCACTGGATTTTCGAATTCACGTGCTCTGCCTACCCCTCTTGGGAATACAGGCGTGAGTATATGTATGTATATGTATGTATGTGTTGTAAACTGAGAAGTTGTGAACTTTTGAAACAGTGGTTCGAAAGTTTTTTTTTTCTTTACAATTTCGAGCGACCTAGTAATGAAATGATAATGACTGTTACGTTCAGGGGCGCCACTGTCTATGCAGATTGTTAGTTCCATTTCACGCCACATCATTTTGTTTGCGCCCATACAACCAACCGAGTAAAAACGTTTATTGTAAATGTATTTAATGTAAAGAAATCCTATGTAAGAAATACATTTACACTTTTTTGAAGTTTTATTTTTAGGTGTTTTTTATATCAATTATAACTTGGTATGAGCAATGAGAGAAATAGGGTTCGAATCAGAAGAGGTTCAGAGTCAATAAAAATAACCATGTTTGTTGATTTTTTTCTTTGCCATTTCGGCCTACATTGTATGCGATGGCAAGAATTACGATACATTTTTAGGGCGCCACCGTTTATTCTAAATATACACAGATTGTTAGTTCTATTTCACGTAACTATTGATAATTTTTCATTTGCTATGCAAAAGAAAATCAGTATTGAATAAAGGCCGTAGTAGCAGGATAAGAGAAGAAAATATGCCCTTTTGTAATACGACGCTGGTTTTTTTTCTATAATAAAAAAATAAAATACGAATTTATGAAAAAATAACATTTCTCTAAAAGTATTGAACTTTATCTTGCTATCTTTATTTCATTTTAGTCAAATTAAAAGTAAGTATTTTCTCAAAAATTATTGAGTGTCCATCTTTAACATTTGTGTAAAAAACACGCAAATCCAAATTCTATTTTTTTTTACTTCTTGAGGCGTGACCACTCTAAGTGGCATTGCTATAAAAACCTTATAACAGTTGTTAGTCGCTATACCACAATTTACACAGCGATCCATTATGACAACATACAATCGATAGGCCAATCCAGAAATCCAAAACAACGAGTCCAAGTCATTAGTAAGCAGAGCATAATGAAATAAACGATGCTTAAGCCAAGTGATCTTAAACTACCCCACGATTTATACGAAAGGAAATACCTTCAAAAACTTCACATCTGACAGCGTTACACAGACTAAAACTCCCGTTATAGACAAATAATCGATTAAAATCATGAAATCGATTTTATTTGTTTTATTTTGTACTAGTGTGTTTGTTTTAATTATGTTATCATCACTAACATTAAATTGATAAATGGGGATGAATTAAAACTATTTTAAAATAGTAAACGCTATTTTAAACAATCATAAACACCAAAGCATCAATCGAAAGTGTAATCGAAAATTAATCGATAAGCTATTTAGAATTTTTACTTATTTTTAGTTTTCTCATGATCCAGATTGCAGATCGAGCTAATTTTTTACAATCTTACATAGAAAAATAGGAGTGTTTTTTTGGACTATATTTCAAGTCTTTACAATTTGGGCCCAAAAGTCCCAGTCTCCTTTACTCAATCCGTTTTTTATTTTATTTTAAGTATTCATGGTAAATGACGTTTAGAAAATATAATGTATGAAAAATATAAAAGTAGATTTTTATATTCATATTTAAATATGTATTCGTTGGAACCATAGAAGATACTGGTATAACTTAATAATATCACGCAAGAAAGAAACGTGTTACGTAAAGCTACAGCGAATATTTTTTATAATATCGCGTACAAAACCGGAAATGGAACAATATCGCGTAAGAAATTACAATATTACGAAAAATAACGACAGGAAAACTTTTAGTATGAGAACAACATCGTGTAAGAAATTAGAATATTGCAAAAAATAACGACAGAGAAATTTCCGGTATGGGAACAATATCGCATACTTAAGAAATTAAAATATCGTGCGAAATGTCGGTTAGACATATTTGAGAATAGGAATGCAAGCGAATGACAAAAAAAAGTGAATAGGTAGAAAATCGAGTGGGGAAAAATGCGAATGGAACTAATGCTACGCGGAACTGACGAGTTTGGGGAAAAGATCTAATCTCTCGATAATTTGCCATCTGGTGACCATATTGTTTGCACGTAACACTAATTAAGAAAAAAAAAAACTACGAAAGACCTCACTTAAACTCGTTTTTCATTGTCACTGCCACGATTAAAACTATCAAATGAAACATAGAGTGTTGAAATCCACCAAGCCAAGCTAAATGTAACACACTCTTGAAAAAAAATTTATCCTTTTTTTTACATTGCTGGATATAGAACCAAATGTACTGGTCATCGTACTCCACGCCTAATCACACTCGTTGTTTTAGTTGGCTTGCACAAACCGATGGAATCTTTCTGCCATACCACTAGAACCTGGATCATGTACAGTCAGCGTCTGATACATGTACATACACTTTAGTACCTTTTCTAATTAACCTCATATTTGAACTCTCGCATGAAATTGTCACTGCGATCACAGTGACAAAGTACCAAAGTGTAACCATGTATCAGACGCTGACTGTACTATACATAGCGCCTTTAGTAGGTTAGAGTAACTACGAAAACATGCCAACGTGGTTTCCGACTTCGCAATTTCCCTACGCTTGAAATCACCAACATCAACTTATACAGGCGAGGAAATTAAACGATTAGCAGGTTGACATAATTCTGACATTGGTCATGTTACTATTTGAACCCAGTTGCATGAAATGAATCCTTAGTGAAAATCTTTACAGTGGAGTTCTTTGCTATAACTCAAACAAATTATGGAGGCGGTCAATCTGATAAACATTCCATTTCCTCACACTTAACATACCTATATACTTCTTGACGAATCTCGCCAATCCGAAAAGCACTTTAATTTCAGTGTGATCCAGTAAAAAAAAAAAAACATGTCCAATATACGATACATTAGTTAGTCGATGAGAAGAGTCTAATGTAACCACTCTACCACACCGCTAGCTGTAGGAGTCCACTGACCTTTGATTTGGAGGTTGATAGAATAGGTCTGGGCCGTGCCAACGCCGTTGCTGACTTCGCAGGTATAGGACCCCTGGTCGTCATAGCCCACGCGTCGAATCACGAGCGTCTTGCCGTAGTTGTCTTGCGTGAGCCGATGGGACGAGAGGATGGTGGAGCCGTTCTTCTTCCATACTACTTGCGGTAACGGTCTGTGGAAAAATGTTGTGTTAATAATGACAAGTGGATGTTAATATTGTTAATAATCCGTCTGGACACTTTTGCAACACGAGTCACAAAAAAGACGGACTACACCTGTCACTGTCTATCAAGAATTGCTAGAAATTGAGAGACACTCTATCTCACGCGCGTTGCCATGCTAAGCTGACTAATTTGAACATAATTTTTCTGAACTTTTTTTATTAGTTACATAGCGATTGGAATAAAAAGATCAAATCAACACAAATCTGTTAAAAAAAATCTGGTAAATCGATCACTTGAATCAAAGCAGGCGATTCAATTAACCGTCGGAGATTAACTCGCGTGGTAATCGTATGACACGGACAGGCACGATCAAAACAACGCAGTCTAGCGCTTTGGAAATAAACCTGCCAAGTGCGAGTCGGACTCGCGCACGAAGGGTTCCGTACCAAAAACTGCAAAAATTCAGAATTTTTGTATGAGAGGGGCTAATATTAATTTTATTTTTATTCAATTATTTATTTTTAAAGTAAATATTTAATTAAACATTCTGTGAGCATTTCAAGTATTTAGCTGTTACAATTATTTAAATAGACCCAAAACAGCAAAAAAACAAACTGGAAAAATATAGGTTTTTTGTATGGGAGCCCCCCTTAAATACTAATTTTATTTTATTTTAATTATTTCCTTTTTAAGTAAATAATTAATTAAATATTCTGTGAGCATTTCAAGTATTTACCTGTTACAGTTATTTAAATAGATCCAAAATAGCAAAAAAAAACACGTTTTTTGTATGGGAGCCCCCCTTAATTATTATAATTATTTTAATTTTAGTATTTGTTGTTATAGCGGCAACAGAAATACATCATTTGTGAAAATTTCAACTCTCTAGCTCTCATGGTTCGTGAGATACAGCCTGGTGACAGACAGACGGACGGACGGACGGACAGACGGACAGACAGCGAAGTCTCAGTAATAGGGTCCCGTTTTTACCCTTTGGGTACGGAACCCTAAAAACACGATCTAAGCTGGTTACATAACTAAGCTCGGGCATTGAATCAAATAAACATACAATTCTCCCATCAATTCATTGTTTATGTTGATTAACCATTATTAACACCACATGTGTTTAAAATAGTTTAGATTGATCTAAAAAAAAACTTGACACGGGAGTTCATCGACTAATCAAACCAGCAGCGCTATTGTCTAACGCACCAAAAATCTACATCGTTTTTAATTTGACAGTTGAGACCGAAAATCGCTTTGAAATTGAAACATTTCAAAGCGAACTGACACTGAAACTGTCAAATTAAAAACGATGTAGATTTTTGGTGCGTCAGACAATAGCTGTGCTGGACAGAGTTTTTAAAGATTCTAAAAAATGTGGCTACTTACGTTCCACCGTAGATGCAGTAGAGCTCGACTTTCCTCCCTCGGAGCGCGACTTCATTCCTCCTCGTGGTGTACTGTCGCACCGGCTCGTGCTTGTTCAGAGTCGGCGATATCCCCGTCTGCTGCACGTCCAGATACACCTTATTGCCGAGTTTGTACTCGTTCCTGAAGAGCGACTTGGCCGCGCAAGTGTACGCGAAATCAGAACTGGCGTCGAAGCGAGTCACATTCGAGAACCAGAGGTTACCCTCCGGGTCCAGAGTCATGCGGGAGTTGTTGATCGTTTTCAGCTGGCCCTGATCGCCTTGCAACATCCAGTAGACGTTGGGCTTGGGCCAACCGTCTGGTGGGTGGCAAGCGAGTTTGAACGGTAACCCTTCTTGGGCTTGGACGGTCTTCTGGGCTCCGTCGGTTTCTTTGAACGAGTTCAGCTCGGCTTTTCTGACGAAGACCGAGTTCGAGGTGGCCGTGCCCCATTCGTTGTACGCGAAGCACTGGTACTGGCCAAGGTCTTCGTCTTTCGGGTTGCTGACGACCAGGGAGCCGCGGCCTGGCTGCTGGGAGATTCGGTTGTCGTAGCTCGTGTATTCGAATGGCTTGCCGTTCTTTATCCATCGGTACCTGTCGGACAAGAGACAAATATTGGATTATGAAACAGACCGACAGGCCTTAGAATACAAGGTCAGTTCAGCTTGGTATGGCTCTGGCTTAATTTATCCAAGAACCAAAATACTTTTTCCAAATATTACTGTGAATGACCCCGTTGATTTAATGGAAATAAATTTATGCAAGTGCCTTCTGTAATTGTGTAGAAATTAAACAGAAATCTCGTGAGTTCAACCAATTAGGTGCCAACTAACCCACATAGTGGGTGTGAATTATTCCTGAACAATGGCATTGAAGCTTACGTTACGTGTATACATTTATGTGTGAAGTTATAAATTATTCCCAAATAGGGTAGGCAGAGCACACGGTGCGTTACATAGACAAAACTTTTAGCTTATTTTTAGATTTCAAGTTAGACGAAAGAAGGTATAATGATAGTTTCCTGTGTCCTGTCCCCTAATTCTAATATACACCTTCCTAATTTTCTTAGTCGCCTAACAAGAGGTATTTTAATCCCGACACCACAAGGATTAAACATTACCTAACAAAATTCTAACAATGATTTCTTTAAAAACATTTATTTTAGTGCCACTTGAAAAGTGAGTAATGATCACCTACTGAAATATCCCTACAAATAATTTTAAATACAAAAACGATAAATTTTGATTTGTTAAATTTAACAAAGAGCGTGCTTTATACACAAAACATAACGACTTCGCAGTTAGCTAACGGGCAAACTTCCGGTGCCTAAATGAATTCGCAGCACTTAATTGGTGTATATTAAAAACAAAACTCGATAACTGATATTGGAAGTAACATGTTACTTGCCTTTAGCAACATAGTTCAAAGAAATTTCGAAGTACCCAGCTCATATCACACCTCGTCAGCTATACTTGTCGTTAAAATACAGAGAACAAAGAATAAAAGAGTTATTAATTAACTACTTTAAAATATACGTAACACATATCCATGAAATCAATTCTTAATCCTGTCAAATAAGGTAGGCAGATAACGAGAAACGTTACAGTGTACGCAACAACCACGACTATTTCAGGTTTTATTGCCATATTTAAAAAAAAAATGGTTTAAATGAGGTACAAGAATGACTGCTTCTATTTCCTTAGTCGACTTACATTATATGGACTTCATCCTTTAATCTTATAAATGTCTGCCTGTTTAGCATGCTTCAACCGCTAAACCGACGTGAATCCGATGAGTATGAAGACAGTTCGAAGTCCCAAAAATGGAAGGCTACGTTGTATCCCAAAAGATGCGTAATGTTGAAAACGTGGACCAATTTAAGTTGAGCTTTCATCGAAAAGGTCCCTCATATAAAACAGGTGTCAAGTCAGCGGGACAGGCATGCGATTTCCACGTGGACGGAGTCCCGGGCAACAACAGGGGAGGTCCGCAGTTTATGTTCTCTCCGCCGGCAAGACCTCGTGGTCTATCTATGGCAAGCAGGTGACGGTAGAAACAAACAGCAACATTTTTAGGCCTCATGTTTGGAAGTGGACTTTTTGTACGTATTCTGTGGCAACAGCTAGTATAATAAAACGGAACAACCGCTCTTTCTTTTCATTAAAAAACCGCGTAAAACACCTAAATTAGATCATAATCTTTTACGATGAACACTAGACTGCCTTAAAATTTAATTATGCGCATTTTACACCACGAGATGAAGTCACGAAGCCTACCAGATTTATTAGTCCTTATTGACCTACAAACATCCAGCGCATGAGGTATGGGTCAGGCTATAAATAAACGTAGGGAGATCTGGAGTATGAGTGCGTAGTCGTACTTAGCTGACGTGTTCCTTAGTCACTGCAATATTCATAAGCTATATTAGTTGTATTACGCATCATCAAGGGATGCAGATAATTGGAGCTCTGGCGATGCCTGTCTTATTAAAAAAAGCTTCCGTTTTGAAAGGAGATCCGATACTTAGGCCGGCCACATACATACGGAATTCCGTTTCGAAATCTCGATTCGGAATATCGAACGCAGTCAATCCATATAAACCTATGGACCAGCCACATACAGACGGAAGCTTTTCCTTTGGAATTCCGAAGGGAAAAAATCCGTCTGTATGTGGCTTGTCCATAGATGTCGTATGGATTTAATGCAATCAGATATTCCGAAACGGAATTCCGTATGTATGTGGCCGGCCTTGAAGTGCTTAATACGATGTGTCCCCAAATCATGCAGGTTGCAGCTACAGTTCTCGACATCAAACTTGGCCAGATTTAATTGGAAAAAGCGCTGCGCGAACTCGCGTGGGCCATTTTCGACATCTTTGTAGTAACTTCAATTTATAGGAGACGGACTAGCCACCGTAATTAACTGTCAAGTCTTACTTTTTAGAATCCTAACATAAATAAGCGCAAATAGGTGCAATCGTTAACAAGCAAAAACATTATTCCTAAGGCAAACAGATTGAAAGTCAAAACTTAACTTTGTCGTTGTCTCTATAAATCGACTAGAAACCAATTACAAAAATATGTATGTAACCGCAAAACATTTTTATCGTGATGCAAATACAAACCTACGACTATCGGTTTGTTTCCTTTATTTGTTTTATACGATTGTGTCATGCCAGATTTCATGGTTCAACCCTATTAGTTTTGGTTTCCTTTGTAAATGAATGGGAAAAGTGATATAGACTCTTTTTCACAGGTTCAAGAGACATAATGAATAATTTTAAACAAAAAAAAACCGACTTCAAATTAGCAATATTTTGAAAAGATTCTGTTTACTGAATGTAAAATCTTGACTTCATCAACAAATTACCGAAAACGCCGTACATCTCCATATAAAATTTGAAGAGTTCCCTCGATTTCTCCAAGATTCCATCATCAGATCCTGGTGTCGTGCCAATGGGACCAATTTCGAGTTATACCCTATCGATTAAAAAAAAATTTTTGAAAATCGGTCCACGGGTCTCCGAGCTATCGAGTAACATACACACAAAAAAAAAAAAAATAAAAAAAAAAATTAGGTCGAATTGAGAACCTCCTCTTTTTGAAGTCGGTTAAAAATAAGGGTAACTCACGGCACGTCCCGTCTACGGGTAAGTCATGAGTTATCCATATTTTTCATTATGAGTTGAGTATCACGGTAGCTCATGTTCAAAGTGTCAAGGTACCGAAGACATTATTCTTCGATATCAATTTCAACATTGCATCTCTACGCGTTCCTGATAAAAATAGTCTTAACAAAGAGACGAACAGCGAACAGATCCTACAATGGTTCCTCTTTCCTTTAGAGATATACAGAACCTCAAAAAAACTAGAGCTTTCCTTAACTTTAACAGAACAATTAAGGACAATCAATTAATTTAATTATGTGTTATGTGGTTTGCACTCCTTCCTCATAAAACAAATGAAAATAAAGCATGCAAAATACAGTACAGTATTGATGGAAACATTTTCTGAATAAATTATAACCACGATGAATCACGTATGGTACATTAATAAATTGATTGCTAATAGTTGTGAACAATCAGTATGCGGACGGGAAGCGCCAACACCCAGTGACATCACTTGGACCTCAAAAGATGACTGCATCGACCTATGCCTCAAAAACATCATTGAAATGAGCTAAATTCTAATAAATTGAATGAGTAATGGGATAAGAGTAACGAATTTGAGAGACTACATTAGTCGCGCAGGAAATGAAACCATTGAGTAGATAAATAATGAATGAATAAATATCACACGACATTTAAAGCCAATTGACCAAAGTCTTAAACTAGTCAATGCCTATACTACCGGTACTAGACAACGGATAAACATTTATACATACAGAGTGAAAAATAAGTCTGGCCTTGGTTCAAAACTCCTCAACTTAAATCCCCAAGTCGGCTCATTTTGCTTAAACCATACATTCCTTCATTTTTAAACCGACACATAACTAAGTTCGGCATTCGTATTCATCTCATCACACAAGTAAATATCTGCCCCGACCGAGAATATCAGGTTTCACTCACTCTCCAACCACTGGGCTATACGGTCTTAAAGTATCTTAAGTGAATTTTAAGGTATTGCTGAGTGACCACTTGAATCCCACCCCGTAGAGCAATGGCACTTCTCAGCTGCGACTTGGAGACCATAAACACTCTTTGTTACCCCCTTTTAATTAAACGTTTAAGATAATGGCGCATTGACTCGTGGCGAGCTAAACCCTAGCTCGTGCCTTTGCGAATATGCAGACATAAAAAATACTCCACTTTGCCACCCCAGGGCAGCATAAATACCTCGCTTTATAACCGCGATAAGCCTTGCATGTTTTTCCTAGCCTCCGGGAACAATTCTAGCCTTTGCGTCGAAATCTTGTAACCGCCATGCATTTAACGGTGCGTTAAATATGAGACTGTTTGTTGGAAGCACTTAGCTCACATTAGCAGTCAAAACGAGACGGCTTGTTCCGGCGTGACATCTAATACGAGAATGTGATGAAGATTAAGTAGAGCTGGCAGGAACGTGATACTTTTGTTTCAATATGGATCGCTTAGGTTTCGAACGAGCTTGCAAATAATGACTAACTTTTCATTAGCTAATGTCAGTGTAGGTCGAACATCGCGTGTTAAAATTTGACCCAATTCTAGAGCTTTTTGCACTTAGGGAATATTTTAAAATTCGAGCTGGATTGTTACTCTTTAATTTGACAAAGCGGCGTTCCGTTACAATGCTTTCAGCGTCCGAGTGTCAAATTTCGACATCTGTTTCCATAAGACAAGAATAAAAGTAATAAACTAGAACAATATTTATTCTCAAAGACTTCCTGAACGGCTTGAATATCAACAATTCAAAGGAATTGCTAAGAGTTCAAATGAAACAGCAGTCATTCCTGATTTAACTTTTGTTTGATATTATTGTGTTTGTGGCGCCATCGCCAGTGGCTTTATGTTTTTGTTTGTGGTTAACTTAGTTCGATTATTATGTATTGTTCAGTAAAATTATTATTTCTTGTCTGTGATTTTAGTATAAATGTTTTCGCCAAGTTAAAATATGTTATGCTGTATAAAGAGGGTTATTCCCTGTTGCGGTTTTAATAATATTATGTTTTGGTACATATTTGCTTGGATTAATCAGGACTAAGGGTCGATATAAAGGTAGAATCAGACTGTTAGTTTTCGTCTTCCATTCTGCACTGTCACTCAAAAAGACAAGTCTGAACACAAAGTGAACACAAAATAATGAAAAATTAGCACTTTTTACTCGCGCTTAAAACATTTTTTCATGTGAATATAACGGGTAAAAGTGGGCTTGTTCCTGACTTCTATCACTGTAAATACTGGAGCGCATTGAAGATAGAATATAGGTCATTCCTTTCATCCTTGTAATCGTAGCCTACTTTCGCTTTCAGCACAACAATACTAGATTTACTAAAATGGTTTAATACAAATTAACCACTACCCGCACGCACAAACAACTCTAAACGCAAGCAATAAACCAGAATAAACATTGTCGCTTACATTTTTTACGACGTCCTAAGTAAGAAGGACATATTGTCGTGTCTAATCGTCGGGCATTATGTCATAGTTATTTTTACGTCCATGATATCAATGCCATTGACCTTTTACGATCTGCGAGTGCGACTGCGCCGGTCCAGTCGCTTGCCCATGCACAGTGTGACCTACTTGGAGCTTTTACTTGGCCATCTTTGATGTAGAAGTGTCGGGTTTAGGATTACGTCTCTATTTCTTCCATGGATGTTGTAAGAGGCTAAGGAAATGTTTAGACGACAGGCTCGCAATTGCCACAATTAAACCTCTTTGATGAAGCTGTGTTAAACGCGTTGCTTTAGCCTCTGGGTCGTTGATGCATGCTTTTAGTTAAGAAGAAATGGAGCGGTCATATTTTGTATGGAAACGTAGTCCCCTGATTCCTCGCTGGATATTACCCGTAGAACAATGATTTTTTACATCAACAATCTAATGATATATTAGCATGTTCCTATGTTTTCCTTTTTTTCTTTATTGAATTATTAAAGGAGATATTAACCTTCAAAAACATGAAAAATTGGCAAGTTTTTTCCGTTGTGTTCAAACCTCTAGAAACCAATTTTAACTCAATTATATCAAAATATAAGAACATAGAAACACAGTTATGACATTTCTTAAACATTTAATGAAAAAACATATTTAATCGGTTAAGTTTTGGAGAAGAAATCAGGGGACTACGAAACGTTGTTTTTGAATAATTTTCATAGGTATTTTCGGTCCGAGCTGTAGTTGTTCTTATCGCACTCGACGTCGTCTGGGCAGGTCACGGCGCGACAGCAATAGATTTAGCAAATACCTATTTTTCAATTCCTTCGACCGGCATATTTCCTCTTAAATGTCCTCAGAACTTGTATTTCGAAAAAAAATCGTTCTGCCAAATTTCTAGCAGCGCATTTTTCTTGGCAATGTTGTTCTTTTCTAAGCGCAGGTAAATTCAAAAATACATAATATAATAAATGTGATCTTAAGAGACTATTTGCATAAATAAAGTTTCGATTTTTTATTTTAACTAACATCCACAAAATCTATATTCTTTCTCGTTTAAAAAGAAAGAGTTGCGTTGAAAGACTTAAATTCATATAAAACAAAACGCGTTTTTAACGCATTGCGTTTGTTTAAATTAATAACAATCAATGAGTGAAAGTAATCTTAAAAGTAAATCTTGAAAGTAAAACAATCTGCTTTATAAGATCTGTCTGACAGAGAAATGTTGGATATTGGAAATAGGTTCTATCGCTTCGCGTATACTGTAGGTAGCTGTATGTCAAATCGTAGAGTAACGAATAACAACTCCTACTTAGATACTTGCTTGATATTAGATGCATAAATCTCAATAAACGTCATTTTACGAAACAATCTTTGCGCGCACGCGGCGTTAGTAAAGTTTGAGTAGATAATTATAATTAGCATAAATCTGTTTTAAATCGGATTATAAATTGAAAATTGTTAGATCGTTATATTCTTGCAGCGTGGGTTGGGTTTATCTCTATTATGTTTGATTTGGCTCTATTTCTTCTGTGGATGTCGTAAGAGGCGACTAAGGATATGACTATGGTATATTTAAGACGACAAGCTATTATACACGTATTTTAAATACGTCAAAAGTCGCTACGGAACGTGAAATGATTACGGTTATGTCTATATAGCGTTTTGTGTGCTCTGCCTACCTCACATGGGACTACAGACGTGATGTATGTATGTACGTATATATATATGTCATATTCATGTATACGGCAACCTTGTAAACGCCTAGTAAACTCGTAGTTTGTATACGAGTGGGAGGACAACACGTTCATATTGTGTAATAAATTTATTTTCAGCCGAATAAACTCAACTGAACCGTGCGGTGTCGTGTTTAGAACACCGCATCATTTCTTCCATGGATGTCGTAAGAGGCGACTATGGGAATTGGTTATGTGTGCTTTATGCGACAGACTAGCAACCTGTCTGAAAGAGAATAATTATTACAAGGGTAGAGAAAGGTATGCTGCGTTGGTTTGGGCACGTGGAGAGAATGGATGAATCAAGGATATGTAAGCAGATCTACAAGGGAAGTGTATTAGGGCAAGGCGGTCGAGGGCGCCCTCGAAAAACGTATATCGACCAGATCGGCGATGTACTAAACAAAGCCCAAATAAGGAGTACCCGAAACCGTCGAGCGTGTATGACAAGAGTGATGAATGTGAGTGAAGCGAGAGAAGTATGTCAGAATAGATGCGAATGGCGCTCTGTTGTCTCTGCCTACCCCGCAGGGAATAAGGCGTGACGGTTATGTATGTATGTATGTATGTACTAGCAACCTGTCACTGTTACATCTCTTAAATCTAAAATTACTAAGTGGCTACAAAACATGAAATGGTTTTGACTGTTTGAGAATACAAGCGTAATGTTTATTTATATTATGTGTTTGTGTAAACCCAACAGTTTCGTTTTCATGTGTCATTGCATAGTAGAAATACCTAGGTAGACCATAGAAGTTTGTTTTTGTCAATGAAAAATGGACGATTACAAGAGTTACAACACAACTTTCGCGGCTTTTGTAGCGCTCGATAGATAGTTGAGGTCAAGTGACAAGATTACGTTTTATTTTTATCATAAACGGGTTTTATAGGTTTCGAGTTGCCAGGTATAATAAATAGTGACAGGTTGCTAGCCTGTCGCCCAAAACATACCTTAAACCCCTTCGTCACCTCTTCCGACATCCTCGAAAGAAATCAGGAACCTTAAATATCCATTAGATTAGACATTATTTCTAGATATTTCCTTAATGGGTTGTGAAATCCCCCGACCAGACATGCGGGCATCTAACGAGATTACCGTGTGCGGTGTCCGGTTACTTATGCCTTGCAGCCGCCTTTCTTGTAACGTTAGATCTCGAGACCTAGTTTCAGTGTAACGTTGCCTAACGTTGGTCTGCAGAATATCCACAGGAATAACTACATGAATGGGGAATGATTCTGAGTTTTTTTATGACAAAAATACCTTAGGTTAAGTCTTCGGCAATTTAATTTAGAGGCACATAATATATTTTTACACATTCAAACATCAAGATATGTAAGCAAATTTACAAGGGCAGTGTGTTAGGGCAAGTCGGTCGAGGGCGCCCTCGAAGAACGTATATCGACCAGATCAGCGATGTACTAAACTTACTAAAGGGAGGCCAAATTAGGAGTACCCGAAACCGTCGAGCGTGTATGATGAGAGTGATGAATGTTAGTGAAGCGAAAGAAGTATATCAGAATAGAACCGAATGGCACTCTGTTGTCTCTGCCTACCCCGCAAGGAACAAGGCGTGACGGTTTTGTATGTATGTATGTCAAACATCAAGATCCAATACGCTTGTCGATTTCGTCCGTGAAATGTGGATATCGCGAGAGACGACTAAGGAAATAAGTTATGGTATGCTATGCATTAGGCAACAGGCTAGCGACCTGTCACTATTATACCTCCTTTATCTAACTTAACACCTAAAAATATGTTGAAATTAGCTATGAAACGTGTAATGTTCACGATTTGTCTGTGTAATGTTTCATGTGTTATGTGTGTATGTATGTATTCCAAGAGGATGCTTTTATTTAACTGAATCAAGAGTTATGATTATGATCTCTTAACTCTTTGCAAACACTAATGATCATAAGATCATGGCCCTTAACATCAATGGTTTACAGTTCAAATTACTCCAATTTTTCGAGACCATCTTTCAGTGCGAGAATCATAAGCGTAATAAAGTGCTCAGTATCTCAAGTTAACCCATAATTTATGTGCTCATTGTTTATATAATTGTGTCAACGAACTCTTGTTAGAATAAATGGCGCTCGGCCAGACAATCCGTGCTATACTGATTCTGGTAGCTACTTCCTAAAAGAACTCTGAAGCAACTTCAACTCTTTCAAAAACTTGTTCCTTTGTTCTGAGATGCCAGAGAGTTTGACACGTTTTGCAGAGCCATAAAAGTTTTATTGCAGTTTTATTGGATGAATAAGGAGCCTGTTTGGACTGCCAAAAAACTGGCATACATCTCAAGGGGAGCATAATAAATAAACAAAAACAATTTAAAAGGATTGCTTTACATATACATAATACATTTCATGGGCTATGAATACAAAGTGTTTGTGAGGTGCAAATGAATTGGGATAATAGAAGTTGGATTGTTTCAAGTAGGGTATAGTAGCCGGCAAAAAAATTACCACGATGTGAAAGAGAGAGAGTAACTTCACGCAGCGCTTTTTCCATGTAAAAGCGATACGCAAATTAATTCTCTCTCTCTCTCTAACATCGCGTTAAGTTGTTGTAACTAGTATACAATCTTACAATGCAGTCTCAAGTTGGAGCTAAAATAGTCTCAAGGACATAAACAGTGTCACAAAAAAGTCATTGATAACACTGTATACCTAACGTTTATCTATAAAAAAGTTTAAAAAAAAACCTAAAGTAATTCACGCACATACAAAACGCTTGTATTCGGTAATGGAGTTGGTATATATAGCACCACACAGTTAAAACCATGTGCACACAGCAACTATTACCATAATTTTAAGTTTCACATTTTGGCTGCCCACTTCAGCTGAAAGGGATAATCCCACTGGTGATTTGCTTCGTTGGCACGATGTAGGGTTGATTATTTTGGCTGTTCGACAATAGGTGGCACTTAGGTGCTACTTATTTAACCAGCAGTGTTATACATACAGTCCTCTCCTCTGTGTTCAACATGGCAAGGTTAAGTAGTGGGAGTTCGCAAACTTTACCCCCATTACTTAAATTCTTGCCACATTAGCTGGCAGCGACTGTATGTGTGAACGTTCGAATTAGATCACTTACTTGGGTGCGGGTTCTCCTTCAGCCTCACACTCGATAATGAACGGTTTGTCAGCCTCCCCGGGCTGTGCTACTTGGAAGAGCAACTCTTCCACTGTCGGCTGCTTCACGATCCGCGGGGGAGATGTCTCTGCATGAAAAAATGGAATATGAGAGTGACATGCCGGCATATGTTGATGATTTGATGTGCGAAAGTTTGACTGGGAGTGTAGGTAAATTTTTGAGCTTCTTTTCAATAATTTTCTATCTTTTTTAAAGTTTATTTTATTTAGTTCATAACACACTAACACTGCAGATAATTCAACACTGGAAATGCTAAATGGATAATAATACTAATTGTCACAAATAAGACAAGTATTTTTACTAACACTCCATGGGCCCAAATCTGCAATAAAGCATTTGTATTGAAATGAATCTGACTTTTGTGTTTTTCATTCACATTCAATTGTTAAGCAGAATTAATCACATTATTTCACTTTTATTTTGTCTACAGCAGTAATCCCCAAATTGGTCCAGATGGACCCCCAGAGGTCCATGAGAGGCTCAATGGGGGTCTGAACTGGTGTCGGTAAAAATAAGGCATATTGAGGAATATGGTACAATTGTAGCAGGAAAGGTCCACCGAACCCAATTCAAATTGGAATTCAAAGATTCAAATTGGATTTCAATGTTTCCACTAAAGCATTATTTTAATTAATTATTACTCTAACACCATCATAAACTTCTATTGCAAAGACATTGTTTACTCAATATCCAGTCGTCCAAGGGACATAATTTTGGAACCATGGCAACAAACTGCAAGAAAAAGTTGATTTCCCAGTTCCTTTAAAACGAGAATAGCAAAAAACTTAAAAGATCTAATTGAGACAATTCGCTTCTTGAGAGCAATTCCCGAAATGAACTTAGGGTGTTATTTATGTTATAATATACTTTTAAATGGTAATATAACTCTGGTTGGTGTAGGCAATTCTTAGGTCGTAAATCATTAGCAACTGTATAAAATCAAGGCCAAAACAATATAATTTCATGTCCCATACAAGCCACTATGCAAGTTATTAATAGAGTAGAACCAGAACACCACATTGTAACAGATCTTAGATAATTATTCATTTAAAAGAGCATCTAAGCATTCTAAGCAGACTAGTTTCACAAAAATTTCATAGAGTAGTTTTTAATATTCAAAAGCAAATTTGTAAGAGAAGTTTTGTTGAATATTTCAATTTTTAAGTATGGTTTATGTCAAGAGATACTATCAAATGCAACTTTGAAGAACTACACTTGAGGCTTTAAAAACAATGTTTATACCTGCAACTTGGCCTTCTTAAGAACTTGTAACTTCAGTAAGAATAAGAAACATTGTCTCGGGCTTAACCGGGAGTTGAATGGACTAAATTGCAAAACAATTGTATAGACAACAATGCGTAAAGGTGCGTGCAAATATGTAAATACTCACGGAGTGCCGAAGTGTGCGACGCGATCGCCGCCAGGCATATCAGCTTTAGCAATGTGCCCATGGTGCAGTCGGCTATCTCGTTTATCTAACAAGAAACCAAACAAACTGTTAAACACAACACATTTCCCCGGCACACATGTTCACCACACTCGATGACCTAATCCGAATAAAGCTTGCCCGTAATGACAACACCCACTAAAAATAGTAACAACAAAATCACTAAATTGCCGCCCTGTTATGACACAAGAAGCTCCTTAACAACATAATAGGCGATCACCGGGCCTTTAACCATTCCAATTGCACTGGTTCACGAAAAACTAACGCCGGAAAATCAAATAATTTCTTTCTTTTACACGAGACGGTAAATCGATAATTGCATTCCAGTAACGATGACATCCACTAAACACAAATTTATTACGTATAAATGTACTACATAAAAATTACCTAAATTCCTGCTCTATAATAATATCATCGCGGTAAAACTAACTGAAATAAAATAACAGATTTATAGGCGGGGCCTTTGAGATTCTAGCTATCGTTCGTTCATAAACGGTTCAATGACTGACTGGTAGAGCATAGACAACGTGTACTTCTTGAAATGCGGCCATGACAAATGCCGCGTCCCGCTCTAGCTAAAGATGTCTACGATTTCATGTCTCACTCTTGCAGAAACATAGACAAGTTATTAGAGATTGTTGATGCGTTCGAATAATGAAAATTTCTGAAAATAGATGATTAATAGCTTAATTTATTATGAGTGAGAAGCTTCATAATACTAAGAAATTGAAAAAAATGACGCTACTTTTGGTCAATCACTGCATAAATTAAATTAGGGTTGCATGCGAATGTGGTCACCAATCCACGCCAAGAATCCACGCTACAACAAAAGCCCGCGACATTTTAAATTAGGGCTAGCCACGTTTTAACTTTACGTTTACTTCGACACTGGCAGAATTATTAATTTTCATAAATTGGATTGAATTTACGTTTTTTCTTTAATAAAATAATAAATAGCATCTGAGTAAATAGCTGAAGTACAATTAATTCCAAAGAGAATGGATTCGCTTAAAAATGGCTTAAAATGACCTTGATAGATAGAACTAGAGATTATGAAAAAGTAGAGTAAAAAGAGTAAAAGTGCCACTTTCTGTCATTTTGTTTTACTGTGGAAATTTTGTTAGGATTAACAACACAAATAATTTTTGATGTGTAATTATTACGGCACTCCAGATATTTAGACATAAAATTTTAATGAAAATTATCCTAGGCGTTCACTAACAATAATAGAAATTTCGAGATTATGTATTTATTTACAAGACACTAAATAAGACTGATTTGAAACCTTGCTGCGTGTTCTTCAACTTTCATTATGAGTAAGCAAATATGTAATTAGTTTATTGTCTTTTTAATCCTAACTTAACACATTATTAAGATATTAAATATATAAGTTCATTTCAGATAAACGAGACGTTTCGCTAAAAAAGCGCCATAGCTATCACGAATCCTCAACCCAAAAGGGGTCATCGCGTACAGGATCTTCTTGTAAATCCGATGTTAACATAGTTTTACTCAGCGATTTTCCAAGCCAGGATAGCGGACGTGACTATTCCAAAACCGAGCTGTTGCAATCTTCGGAAAACAGCGGATGCGGGGAGTACTACAAGAGATACGAGCATGATGCTACTCCGGTCAAAGATGAAACCGATACTGCGTCTCCGGACGTCACTTCCAGCGAATCTGATGGCAAAGGAGATCGAATTGCGCTCACTGAATCACACCTTGTCAATCTCGAGAAGAACATTGCTAGCAATGTTTCCCAGGAAACCACTTCTTCCTCGAATACGTTAGATTCCAGCGTCAAATTCTTCAAAACCACTGTAGAGGAGATTTTCGACAAATTCTACGCAAACATGCGCGACTTTGAGTTATACAAACAGAGGTATCGAGAAATACTGAATAAGAATCGAGAGGAGTCTGTTGATGAGATGGAAGATTTTATCAAAGATATGATTCACCACATTATGTCTTCCGAGTCTTCAGTTTTTAATGAAAGTCGTTTGTGCCAAGTCACCGATAAAGGGACGAGCGCTAGCCCGGTGGAAAGTCCCAAAAATGGTTCACTATTGCGTGATTTGAGTTACGTTGTTGAATCTTTCAAAAACGATGACTATCTGACTGATTCCACTGCGGAAGAAAAGGTTTTCTTGAGTAAACAGGAACAGAAAAACAGAGTTAACAACGAAGACATTTTGAGAATTTTTCTCGTCTCCGGAAATCCATTTGTGGAGATAAAAATGAATAATAGAAAACTTTTATCTGAAATCAACATTGATTCCCGCGCAGAATATAGATCAGGCATTCAAGCAGCGTCTGCCGAAGACATAAAAAGGGTAGCAGCGAAAAAGCAACAACTAGAAATGTACGAGCGCCAACAATCACAACTAAATAATAACCAGACTTCTGATAGAGAAATACCAGTCAAAATTTCATTCGCCAAGAAAAATATTCACTTGAACCAAGATTTTGAACATGAATCAGACCAAAACGAAAAATCTCTTATATCAAAAATCTGTAGTTACCTGTGCAAGAGACTGCGCAGAAGCTCAATACTATGAGGACTTCTTGTGAAATAATAAAAGTTTTAACCCATTTATTTCATTTAATTAAGGACTAGAGACACTTTTAAAACAAAAAGTTATCATGATTCACTATTATCGTCGTAATTATCTAGGTAATACCACTTGATTTTGGTTATGTGTTTACAGAGTAGTACAGCAAATTCCTTCTTCATATGTAAGAACTCTCTGATCGTCGCAAGGTCGAGCATGACGAAGGCTTCTCCGTCGATTTCTTCCTCTCTCATCTTGTCTGCTAGAACTTTGCAATCGTCTGTGCTGCTTAGGTATGCATAAACATCGTCCACCGACCAGTCCAGGGGATTGGGGGACAACTTCAGCCTCCCTTTTATCCAAGACGCCGCCGTATTCTTCTCAAACAACTTATTATCAGACGGCAGCGGATCGTATGTCGTAAACTTCAACTTCTTCAATTCTGGCTCCTCAGAATCCGACACATCAGAAATATTTTTGGCATCCCTAGAGTTTGAGCTAGTATCGTTACTCTCGTTCTCGGAGTAGCTATCATTTTGTTTTTTTGCACAAGTGTTGCTGTAAATGGTTTCCATGTCCTTCTTGTTCCAGTGAGATTCTTTTATTTGTTGCGCGAAGTTAGGGAGTTTAGCGCCGCGGGTTTTCATTTCTAGTTTGGGGTAGTTGTTCTTGGGTTCCCTCTTCCTTCGCTGGGCCCTTTTATAGTCCGCGCTGTCGGGCGAGTTGGCGCGCGTGCCAGGTTCCGACGGCGGCGTGGAGCCGGCACTATGCTCGCTCTGAAGCGATTCTCCATCCTTGTTGCTCTCATTTTCTTGGGATGGTTGTTGCTCTTTCTCTTTCTTTTCTGGTACTGGCTTTTTCTTCTTTTTCCTGCCATTGAGACTACCTTTTGGCCTTCCGCGACGTTCTGTGTTATTATCTATAAAAACAGAAAACATTCAAGATTGAGTCATATTCATGAATCATGATTGAACCAAGTTTAAATACCAATTTCAATGGGTACTTACGGAATGTAGACTTGTCGACTTGCTGGCAGTTCTGTGGGCATAGGCTGGAGTATTCCACCGGACCGAAGAGGCAGGGACATGCCTGCATTTTGACGCACACGTCGCGGCAAAACGGTGCCACTTGGTCAGTGGTCGTCGCTATGGGCACATACGCGTGATATGTACTGGATTTGAGTCTGCAAATAAGAAATATTTTAAGAAATCCAGTCAAAATGGCTCACGAATTAAGGAGCTTGGTGTAAAGTGGCAAACTTACTTGGCTCTCAACATTTCAAGCCTCATTCCATCTTCTGGTGGTCCCTCGGTTTCCCAGTCTTTCAGCAATTTGGCTGGCTTATATGATGCTGATATCATCTTATTCAAAACTTCCTTCAGCACCAGTGATAACGGCCCAGGACCAACATGCTTTGGCAGCTGTGACAACTTGTTCCTACTGATTGTAGGGCCAGCATAACACTTGTAATTGAAGTAAATCCTCTCGCACCATTCGTCTGTAGACTTCTTCAGATCTTCTTTAGGTGGTTTCACATCTTCAACAGGTTTGGGAGGTTCCCTCACCGCGTTTATGTCAGGAATATGCAACTCGTAGTTATTACTATCACACCAGCCTACAGGGAAGAGCAAATCGCTATGTTGTGCGTACCAAAATTTTTCCTGTATTGGAATTAGTTCCACGCAAACCAAATGATCGATTATAGAGTCGATGGTCGCAACGTGGATCTCTTCATGTTTCTCAGGGTTAACAGCTTCTAGCATCATGTTAACCTCCATTTCCTTCAGTGGGATTTTTTCGCCAAAGCAGTACTTAGGGGCTGGCACTGATGAGGTCATTGCGAGATACTCATCCCAATCAAAGGTACCCTCTTTCCATACCTTTGGGGCTTTGAAATTGAAGTTCTTGGCTCGAGCCCATCCTATTGGGAAAATGTATGGATGCATGGAGTCACAGAGCCAGGCGGCTTTAGTGTCCTCGTAATCATCTGCATTGTCATCTATTACCACTAGGAAGTGGAGATTATTGAAGACTTTCAAGACAGTTGCTGGGCGAATCGTCTTCATGTCATGAGGATCTAAGGCTTCTAATTTCATTCCACTAACAAAATTGTGAGGGTCGAAGTTAGGATTGGGCTGAAAAAAACAATAGAAGCTTAGTAAAAGGAAGTTGAGGATTAATAGTAACAGTGTACTGTTATATCTTCATAAAATACCTGAAAGAGATCAGCTGGTGTAGGCTCTTTTATAGATTCCTCAGCACTTTGCCTGAGTTGGGTACTCAGTTTGTTCTTACATAAGAACTTGTTGACTTTGCCGGGATATTTAAACTGCCATGGTGATCCCTGCAAATTAAATAGATCATGTTACTGCTTCTAGCTTCATTAAGCCGCCTAATAAGAGTAATCCCCTCTTGGGAATACAGGCGTGAGAATATACATATATACAATTATCACTTGAGTAAAAGATTGAATATTAAACTACCGTGAGAATCGCTCATCTTGAAACATAAGGATAACGCACGTCATAAATTGAGGTTAGCTCAACATGTTTCGAGCACGAGCAGTCGCACAGAGCGGTGGCGCGCAGTGCGCGTTTGGTAGCAGCCGCCGCGGCTTCTAGATGAAGGGTTACGAATTGGCCCGAAACATGTTGAGCTAAACTTGATTTAAAACATGAGTTATCCATATTTTTCATGAATAGTAAAAGATGGATAGTTAGCAAATGAAAATAACAAAGATTGCACTCATGAAATTTTAAGTACATATTTCAATGTCATTCACACTTTGATGGCACATTTTCGTTGGCATGGGAGTTTATTTTACAATGTCTAACAAAACTTACACAGTTTTTGTCCACGTTTGATACAGTTATTTGGATATTTTATTTAACTTAAAAGATGTTTTATTATCCGCCTCATCCTGTGCCGTGGTGCATAGCCCAGATGATGGATCATGAATTGGCGCGAAACACGTCGAACTAATAAAGATATAAACATATTTATATCCGTAAATTAGACCCCTGCAAAGTACTGACCTTGTTGGTGACATAGCCGAAGCTATTAAGCCTTGGGTTGGAGAAGAATATCCAGAACTGCTCCAGTTCCTCATCAGCTCCATCGTAACGCAACAGCAGTCTTCCACCCACATTCTCACACACCTGTAATGTTTACATTACTTAATGCACAACTTGCAAAAATAGAAAAGGTAAAAAAAATGGTGGCATTCCAATTATTCTCCAGTGCTACAGAAATACAATGAGCTACCAACTATTAAGCAAGAAGTCAATAAATACTGCAGTAACTACAAGAGACTACAAAAATAATACAATGATTTGGCCAGGGACCATGAAAATTACCAAGGCTAAAAAGATGGCAATATTGGAGTAAGATCAAAGCCACTAAGCTTCAAATAAAAAGATGGTGTTCAATGAAACCCACCTAAAGATAACCTGAATTACTCTCTAGTAGTCTGATTATAGCTTGACATGACAAATGCAGATAAAAAAAAACAATCTTGTTATTAAACAAATGACACGAAAATTATGATAAAAATAGCTGTAATTTATGTAAATCAGCTTAAGTAATTGCTTGTGACTTAAATCTTATAGATTCTGTAACACATTTTGAAATAAAATACTCACAGTGGCGCTCCAGTACTTGTAAGGATCAATAATATTCTGAACTTCCACCTTCATCCCGGTCTTTATCCTGTCTATTGGAGACAGCCCTTTGTTGTTCAAAGCCTCCAAGCAAACCGACTGGCCATCAAGCAGAGCCTTCTTCATAATATCAATAATAGAATCCCCATATTTCTCATTTATGTCGTCAGGGGGCTCAATGAGCTCATCATACTTCCCGCACCAGCCTAAAGGGTGCACTTTGGTCTTGGACATGTCGCACCAGAAGTCTGTGTCGGCTCCTATGAACTTAATCCTTAAGAGGTGGCCACAGACCATGGTGATCTCTGCTATCCAGTAGACATCTGGGTTGTTTTTGTGGCACACTTCCAACAGCATGCCTTGCTTGATGCCATTGTACAAGCTTGCTTCCACCTGAATAATTAAAATTATGTTGAGATTTGAAGCTATTTAACAGGACAGGATATTATCCACTCCAATATGTGAGTAAACTAAAACAGTTGATAGAGCAGCTCACAAAAGTTGTCAATTTGATTATACATTTTTTTTACATGATTAACACAAGTGTAAATCTGTTGAGAAATACATTTTTTTTGATTAGATGACATGAATGACCTGTTCTATTAATCCTCATATCTTAGGTTTCAAGGATAGGGACATCTTGGACCTAATATTGATTTAAATATCAATCTCCATAGAGTAAGATAATTCTGGTTATTAATTTATATTTTGTATGTAGAGGAAATTTCATAATATCTCTATACATTAAAAATGTTCACCTGAAATAGCAGGGAAGTTAAAATTTATTTGATATCAGACCAATTAGAAGATCATATTCAATATGGCCTGCTTATTGTTAGTAACAAACAATTAGGCACCTAATTACGTAAAAAATACTTGGGAGGAAAATAATTCAAGGACTACATTTTCCTCAAAGCATATTTTGTTACATGGATAAAAAATGTACTTTTCTAATAATTCTGTACTTCTTGTCCACATAGTATTTGAGTAATATTCGTAAATTATTCGCAAAAAAGTTAGCCTTGCCATCAAGGTGTAAATTTAGAAACACCACGCACAAGTTGCGCTTATGCTTGTTCTTACAGTATCAGTAAGTTGTGTAATTAAATATTTAAACTAAATTCTGCGGACAATAAAGTCGTGTGGTCTAAACAGTCAAGAATATTTTAGTACATATATTAAGCAGATTAATAGCTTCAATTTCAAACAAATTAAAGAAACCAGAAAATTATTACATCGTTACGAACAGTATTATCGCAACTTTACTTACATGAGAAAATAATTCTTCTGGGACAGCCACACTTTTCTTTGATTCTAAATAATCACTCCAATCGAATTCTTCCATAATTATAAATAATCATACGTAAATCAGGTCATTGAATGAAATTAATTACACAAAAAATAAAGTACTGGAACGGCCGAACTTGTACGAATTTCAATGAAAATCACACATTTCATTATTCAATATATCTATCTCGCTCTTTCTAGACGATCTGTATATTTCTGTTTCAGCTTCCAATTTTTTTTAAGACGTTACCTATAAAGACAGAGGAAAATGAGTATGGAACCGCATGAAGAGAAACAAAACGCTTATACCTTTGGTTTTCTATTAAAAATATTTGTACTAAAACTGCTATTTATTTTATCTACGGATGCTTCTTATTCTTATTAGAGCAAAATTAATTCCTTCCATGTCGTATTCCGATCCGTAATTGGCACCTTTTTGCTAAATTCGAAATAACTGTTAATAATAAAAACTGTTTTCGTGTAGTGACCTATACCAGTATAATATTTTTTTTTACACAATAATTATTTCCCGTGTGGTGTCGGGTTTAGAATAACACCTCTCCATTTCTTCCGTGGATGTCGTAAGAGGCGAATAGGGCCATAATTAAGCCATAAGCTAGCAACCTGTCACTATTGTACCTGCCACCGTGCCACCTCAAAACCTAAAAAAATATTATGCTAGAAGTGGCCACAAAACGTGAAATAGTCATCGTTTTGTCTATGTAGCATTTTGTGTGCTCTGCCTATCCTGTTTGGGAATACAGGCGTGATTGTATGTATGTTATTATAAGTATAATTATGATTTTTATTTTACTTATAGAAATACTTTTTTTCTATCACTCATTTAAAAAAAAAAAGGAAAAAAAATAGCACATGAAATAAAAATCTGCCTAATCTTGAAGCGAATACAAGCGAATAAGTAATAAAGTCAAAATTTTTGAACATTGTCCTTTTATTTACTTTTGGAAATATGATTGTGAAGATCGTATTATCACTAAAAAAAATATATATGCTGTTGCGTTAACAAAACGTAACGTCATTACGTCAATCTATTGGGTTTGCAATTGGTTTGTATCATTCCGAGGCTCTGACACAAACGTCACACTCATATCATTCGCTTTTGTAATCTCACAACAATAAAATTTCTGTAGTCCCAGATGGTGGCTACAGACAATAGTAACAACAGTGAACTAAAGTGAGTTTTTTTGTGCAGTGATCGAACAAAAGTAGTGCTAACACGAAGGACGCTCATTATGTGAACACTTTCTCCGCCTGAACTATTTCGTTGCGACATCGAAAATGAATTTCATATCTACGGGAGCATACACTTTAGTGGAAAACTCTAGCGATGAAAACTGCATGCTAGTGAACCAAACGCACAACCCGTTCATAACGAACGCTTACAACGGTATTCCTCAGACTTTGATACTGAATTTGATAGCATGGGTGTTCTTGATCGCACTGTTTACTGTGCTGAGGAGGACGGCTTGGAATTATGGGCGCATGGCGCTGGTGCAGCGGTCGAAGAGCCGGTGGACCAACTTGTTCTACCGCGGGGGAGACGGTCATGCGCTGGTCGAACGACGCCATAGCGTGGATGAAGCACTCAACATCGACCAAGGCTTCTTCAACTGGCTGCCCGCCGTGTTCAAGGTCACGCGGGAGCAAGTGCTCGCCAAGTGCGGCCCTGACGCCGTGCACTACTTATCCTTCCAGCGGCACGCCATCACCCTTATGTTCATCATCACACTTATCTCCATCGGAGTTATCCTGCCCATCAACTTTCAAGGGACGAACCTCAATGTCGACATTGGTACCTTCAGTCGAACAACTCTATCTAATTTGAATGGTAAGTCAGCATGGCTTTGGGTGCATACTATCATATGCATCATATTCCTACCTTTGTCTATTCTTATAATGAGGAGGTGTACGGGCCGTAAGCCTTCACCACCTAACATGACCGGGACGATTATGATCTCCAATATATCAAGAGCTGATAGGAATGAGGCAACCATCCGCGCCTATTTTGCTCACAATTTCCCGCATATACAGATTGTTGACCTGAGACTGGCTTACAATGTCAATCAGCTAAATGATGTCCAAGAAAAGAGAGAAATGGTAAGTGAAGCCCTTGCCTATACTGATACTTATTTCAAAAAGACTGGAAAAAGAATTACGGTGAAGCCTACTTTGTGCGGACCAGAGCTGGATGCCTTGGAGTATTATACAAATGAGGAGAAGAGGCTGAAGGATGAAGCCAAGAGATGCCGAGCCATTGTGCTCAATGATCCCCTGGGTATTGCCTTTTTAACTTTACCCTCTTACCAGCTAGCTGAGCATGTCATCAACCACTTCACCCTCCACCGAGGATGGGTTCTATCCCATGCTACAAACCCAACTGACATCATCTGGGAAAACCTGAGCGTGCAGCCTGGCATCTGGTACCTAAAAGCTATTGTGGTCAACGTCTTCCTGTTCATTGTCTTGTTTTTCCTGACCACCCCAGCTCTTATTGTCAACCTTTTCAACAACTTCAAGATCGAGTCTACAAGCAAAATAGGCGGCGTGATATTTGAGTTCCTGCCGACGTTATTGCTGTGGACGATGGCGGCGGTGATGCCGGCTATTGTAGCGTTTTCTGACAAGTTCTTGTCTCACTGGACAAAGTCACAGCAGAACTATTCGATCATGACAAAGACCGTGTCGTATCTTCTTCTCATGACGCTGATTCTGCCATCCCTGGGATTCGCGAGCGCTGAGGCTTTGATGCTCTGGACGTTGGTATACCATAAGAATGACACGATGCGCTGGGACTGCGTGTTCCTCCCCGACAAGGGCGCGTTCTTCGTCAACTACGTCATAACTTCCGGCTTCATCGGTACCGCGCTGGAGCTGATCCGGTTCCCGGAACTCTTCCTCTACGTCTGGTACCTACTCCAGTCCAAATCGAAAGCGGAAAAGAGTTACGTGAAGAAGGCTATTCTCTACGAGTTTCCGTTCGGCGTGCATTACGCGTGGAGCCTCGCTATTTTCTCTATAACAATGGTGTACAGCCTGGCCTGCCCGCTGATATCGCCCTTTGGGCTCGTGTACTTCATGTTCAAGCATATTGGTGATAAGCATAATTTGTACTTCGCGTACGGGCCGAGCGACATGAGCGGGGTTGGTGGAGGGAGGATTCATTCCACGGCGGTGCGGCTCATTCGCGTATCTGTGGTGTTGCTGCTAATCAACATGGCGGCGTGGGCGGCGCTCCGAGCCGGCCTGACGGACGCGAGAACCATCATACTCATAATGGCGGCAATAGTCGCATTTGGGACGTTCCTTCTCTTAAGTCCATTCCCAAGCTGCACCCCACCGGCCCCGCTTCAGGAAGAAGCGAGCATTCGCTTCCAAGAATACGTGGCGCCAGTTCTAGCGAAACCTCTCGACGCGACCCCCGTCTCGACCCCGTCGACCCCCAATTACGGGGCCTCGTCCCCCGTCACCGGTCACACCTATAGCCCAGGGGCCATAAACATATAAACCGTAGCGAACTGCACCTTATCGACATACAAATATAATTATTTGTGATACATCATATCTCCCGATAAACCCAAAAATGGTCGATAACGTTTCGTTCCGTACGACTAATGGACGTAGGTAGATGGTTATTAATGTAAATATGCAATATTTTTATAAATAATACTAAATGTAGTTATCCTGTTTTCCTGCAGATTTGTAAGTATATTTTGCTGTTGTAGTGATAGTTATTATTGGAAAAAATTGTATGAAGTGTAACCGCCGACACCGACGCTTTCGCCGAACCGAAGAGGCTCGTTATCTACGCAATAAGTACGGGTTTTCTTTGTGATCACTCTATGATCGATGTTCGGTCTGCCTGTCAGCTTAAAAAAGAGATTAAATTAACGCTTTACGTTGTAAATAATAATAGATCTTTTCTTTATACAAATAATATTTGTCAAATATTTATTGATACCTATTAATTATTGAACATTTTGTTGCCTATTTTCTAGTGTCCGACCGAAGCTTCGGCTTCGGCTTCGGCTTCGGCCACCTTCGGCCAAAAAAACCACCTTCGGCCAAACCTTCGGCTTCGGCCAAAATTTGGCCGAAGCTTTGGCCGAAGCCGAAGGTTTGCAAATTGTGATTTGAAATTGAACGAACGATGCCAGAGCGAGACGGATAGTGCGCAGCGCTCAGCAGGGCAACGTTTCGCCGGCCCGATTGCATTACTTGCAGTTAACTATATAAATTACTGACAATACATAACATAACAACATAGTCACACTTGATTTAGAAACGAAAACTGCGCATAATTTACTGCCGTTTTTTTACTATTAGCAAATTCCCCTATTTCTTAGGGTTAACATGAGGTCAACACACCTTCGGCTTCGGCTTCGGCTTCGGCCGAAGGTTTTGATGAAAGCCGATTAATCGGCTTCGGCTTCGGCTTCGGCCAAAATTGTACCTTCGGTCGGACACTAATTTTCTTAAAAAATTAGGAAAATTATAGACTGACTTTATGAGATGTCGCATTCCAATGCAAGTACAAGATAATTTAGGTCGCGCAACGAAGACATTGTAATTGGACCGTCTCAACGCCACAGAATTGCTAATGAGAGTCGAACATAAGGTACTCTTAATGTATGTTAATGATCTAGATGTCCCAACAAACATATCTAAAATACGTTCAATAGCGCGGCTATTCAACGTGGAAATGATGAATACTGGCCGCATCCGCTTTGAAGCGTTCAGCCAATTCTCACAACGCTCATACCCGTGTTGTTACGTATGCTGCCTTTCTACGTAATTTGTACATTGCTTTATAAGTTTATATGCAACGAAATTCACGTTTATTTCCAGAACATACTATGCGTTATTGGGTGGACTATTCACAGTACGCTCCTTGATCAATTTGGCGTCGTTCTAACTGATAAACAAACATGGGAAATACTAACGCTCTTAAAATTACCATAGGTGATAATTATGCGCGCTTCAGTCACTTGTACCTACGCATTTTTGATAAAATCGACAATTTAGTCGCCTAATTACTAACAATCTCTTTAGTAAATGAATGGGAAATTCAGTTGCGCTCAATTGCAAATAATTGAGTCGATTCATAGACTTATAGGCAGTACTGGATGTCATTGAGTTATTTGCATTGCTATGGATCGTAACTCTACACCGTGTTAGTCATTTATTTACGTATTGTCATCGTAATCATCATGCCAACACTTCCAGCTGTATCTGCATATTTATTATTCTACTTCGTAATGAAAAGCAAGTTGCTCGTAAGACGGTCTGCAGCCAAGCGCTCGATGTTTTCAAACATTGAACTTGTTGCTTCAACTGAAAGCCAATAGTTACAAACCGAATTCAACAATAGTGGCTGTGGATACGATTTAAAGATCTCTTCTTTGATACAAAACGTCGAACTGGTAGCGGCCCTTAGCTTTGAAATATAAATGTTACTTTGCAAATTATCCGATGATGGATGGGGCTTTCACATGTTAATCATTCGTACTTAATCAGTTTTTTGATATGATAACAGGCTGTTAATGACACGAACAGTTGAATATGCCTTGTGACTCATAGGCACGCTGCGTGTCCCATAGGGCTTCGATCTTATGACGCTGGCACTTCCTTAGATTGTCTCAAGGTGACATGCTCACGGCCGCTTTAATGCTGTAGAGAAATATGAATGAGCCGTAAAATGTTTCGCATGCAATCAACGCGAGAAATTTGGCGTGAATTTACTGGAACTTTAAACATGAAATCGCCGTGCAAACTCGCTCATAAAAGTACGGATAACGCACGTCTTAGATCGAGTTTAACTCGACTTGTTTCGGACTAGTCGGCAGCCCATCTAGTAACCGTGGCGGCTGCTGTAACGCGCCTTGTGCTCCACTGGTCTGTTCGCGTGACTACCCTCGTTACTATTATCAAGTCAAGACATAATAAAAACATTCGACACGTGTCGAGCTAAAGTCGATTTGAGACTGTACTCTTAGTAATAAAGCATGCTATGGTCGTGAAGTAAGGACTAATAAACGCGCACGCGGCATCATTCACTAGTATATTGATCACGGTATTGATCAGGTTTCCCAGCGGAAACTTGCCCGGTGATGTCAAACGAAATTAATGTTGGAAACCTTAGAATCTGTGGAAGCGAGCGTCCTTGTCAATTGGAGCTACATTGTCTTCATCTCTATCTTTTTAAGCTACCATTACTCAATATACTTTCGAAATTAACTATTGACCAAAAATACTCGTTAGAAGACGCGCTAAGGACAAAACCTATAGAAAAACAATTTAGCACCATTATAATAATATAGCTAATTCACAATAATTCTAGAGCTCGATAGCCTAGCAGTCACGTGAGTCACTTTTCCGACCGAATGACTAACTGGCATAAGGTACGAAAATGCGATTATACTGTGTTTGTAAGCCGACTTTGCTGTGTCGAATATTTTGTTTCCAATAAATGGCTAATATACGAACAGTTTTCTGTCCTAATCGTTATAGCCATTAGTCATCTAGCGTCTCGAAAACTGCGATGAACTTACCAATTGTTAGTTAATACTATGACGTCATAATATTTTTTTAATCGCTTCCGTCGTCTACAGTCGGCCAATATGTGCTTAGTTGATTTCTTGATAGGTATCTAAACTAAATTCTACTCATTCATATACCTACCATAGGTTAGTTCGTCCAATGACCTGGTAAAGTTTAGACTAAATTATGAATTATGACACAGCATAATTTATTAGGTTTGATACTCATTCTCGTTATCTTAATTTGATATTGATATTTGATTGCTAAAAATATAAAACATTCCACAAATTCGAAACGAAATAAAGACAAATTGATTAAATTTAGCTTTCAAAAGGTTACAACCCGTAACGTACTGTATACTTAAACTACAGTTTACATAAGTAAATCTTTATCGATAACATTCTCTCATTGCTACATTGTTGATTAAAGATTTTATAATCGATTACTTCATTTTATTTTGCATGGCGCGGGAGAGCTAGATTGAAACTAGGTTCAGAAAAAATCCAAGTGCACCGTGGCTGTATCCAGGTCAAATGGCGATAATTATCCCACTTAACTGTGACTTCTAACTTGTTTTAACTCAAGTTACGTAATGTAACAGTGAGCTCTGTAGCTCAGCTAGCCCAGAATGGCAGTTGCACCTGAATTAAGATTGTTTGCCACGGCCACGGTACTAGCGTCCGCCTACGCAAGGTGCAACCTTCAGCGATTGTTCGCTTTCACTCAAAACGGGAGGCCCACTGCAAGCAACTAATGGTAGAAAGAGACAGCTATATTTTTATACATTATGTTCGGGAGTAGACCTTCTATTATGTGCTCAAACTTTGTGTGCAGTTCGCAGTAGCGGATGCATTGCGGGTTGTGGGTCGGAAATAAAATTGTTCACGCCAGAAAGTCGTCAATGTACCCGTTCAATTATAGTCTCGGCATACGATGAGCCTAAAACTCCTTTAATAAATTTGTGATAATGATACACTTGCCATTATTATTATTGATTGGTGGTTGGCTTCTGATTAGTATTATCACTAGAATATTTTGAATGAAACTTAAATGGAATTATTGTACTTCTTTCACTGTAGGATCGTTGCTAAAGCCAGTTGTTTGTAAAGAATTGTTTGTATCACACAGTTAAGTTCTTTAATATTTGTATAGCCACTTAGCCACCCGGCAAGGTTGTCAGTAACAGTGTTTTGGCTGTACAGATATGTTAGAACCTCACTGTAAATTTTACATAATTTTATGACATTAGATCGATTTATTTTTATTTCTTCTTATTTTATAACTGAACGCATAAATTTACTGTCTATTCATATGTCTTTTCATTGTATTAACTGATTAACTATGTTTTTCTATAATTATGTCGTCGTAAGTAATTTTATTGTGTTAACTTAGATATACGAGTGGCTGGCACTTCAATTGGTCCATTAGAATTTAATCCTATGAAATAGTTAATAAATAACCGTGTGGCGTTGGACTAAGATTAACACCTCTCAATTTCTACCGTGGATGTCGTAAGAGGCGACTACGTAAATATGTAGTGTAACGGTTTAGACGTTACAAGATATATTTACAACTATAATACAAATAAAACAAAAGTTAGACTGTACAGTGTATAATAAAAA
>BHDV01052340.1:0-19619 GCA_005406045.1 Adoxophyes honmai | reverse complement strand
ATCAGCGAACATACATAAAAAAAAATAATAATAATAAAAAAAAAAAACAAAGATCCCGACGAATTGAGAACCTCCTCCTTTTTTTGAAGTCGATTAATAATAATAATTAAGGGGGGCTCTCATAGAAAAAACGTGTTTTTTTGCTGTTTTTGGTAAGGAATCCTTCATGCGCGAGTCCGACTCGCATTTGGCTGGTATTTTTCAGCACCCCTTTTTCAACGAAAAGTGAATCCAATTTTTTTTAACCCCAACGTTTGGGTGTCCTTGACATCAGGCAACACCACCAATGTTTTTTATTTTTGTATTTAAAAATAAAAAATAGACTTAGTCTATTCTCTCAACACGCGACTCCCTTTCAGATCTCAACTGCATCGTGATGAAGGACGTGCTGGGCGACAACGCGGAGGCGGCCGTGCGGCAATGCCTGCGCCAGCTGCAGCTGCTCAAGAACGTGTGGATCGGCGTGTTCCCAGTTAACGTGTTTACCAGGTCAGTTTCCAGGGGATGTCAGAAAAAAAATCCCTTAATAGCCTCACTTCTTCATTATATAATTAACACGACATATTAGTATTTCCGGATTCTTGACTGTATTAATAGAAAAAAAATATTAAAGTTAAAATTCTCAAACTCGCGCGAAAAACGCTGTTTAGAAAATGAAGTCAATCACTTGACGTGACAACAAAGGAGACAATCTGTCAGTGAAAAACAAAACACGTAAGCTTTGTCAACTTTGTTTACCTGCCTGTGACATCATCATTCACACAGCGTTTCGGTCACATAGAAAATCAGAAATTAATCGAACAAAATTCTCTAATAATTTATAATATTTTGATTAAAAGAAAGTGAAATATATTTAATTTTCCTATTATGTGTTAGGATTAGGATGGCCACAAATTATAGTTTATTTTTAGTGTTGTCAAAGACAAAGACACTATTGTGGCTGGTGAGATCATTTTCCCAGTATCATTATTTTCCTAGTTGCAAAATTTCTCCGAATGACTTTTTCCCCGTGTCCTTTTTTAGTAAAGCTTATTTACAAAGTAGCATTTTTCCCCAATCAGAATCTACACTGAAACAGTGTCGACGGAGCACCGCTCGCGCTTCGAAATCGAATTTGGAACAACAACGTCGCGCTGAGAAAATGGCGACTACCCGATGAATTTTAAATTTGGAACTCTTTCGACCACGGTTTCAATGTGATGCTGATGAGCCAGTGACGCCAATGCGCGATTGTGGATGTCAATTGTGTTTTGCGGGAATTTCTGTCGTTATTTGTACGTTGTGCCGATGTTTTTTAACTCAAGAATATATAACTCCACACACTTGTATGATTTCATAACAATAATTACTGCGCTATTTATGTTACTTCATACTCCTTACTATCCCTCTATATTTATTTTCAATGGCAATTCCAGGCTGATGGCAACACTGGTCAACATGTTCGTGGACGAGCTGATTCATCGCGTGTGCACGGTGGAGGACATATCCATGGAGATGGGAACACAGCTCACTGACATGTACACGCTTGTTGTACAGAAAGCGCCACAACTCTTCCAGGTAAGCTTTTGCTGGTTGTACATATGGCAGTCACAGTCACCTTCAGATATACAGGATGGCCGGTAATTGACCGTGAATATTTTAACCAGAAGTCGGGAATACACGTCTGAAAACCACGTGTGAAGTTTACATCCCGGAATTTTCATGTATTTTCTTTTCACCAAAATCTAGTGTCCGACCGAAGGTACAATTTTGGCCGAAGCCGAGGCCGATTAATCGGTTTTCATCAAAACTTTCGGCCGAAGCCGAAGCCGAACGTGTGTTGAACCCATGTTGACTCTAAGAAATACGAGAATTTGCTAATATTAAAAAAAAAAACGGCAGTAATTTATGCGCAGTTTTCGCTTCTAAATCAATGTGACTATGTTGTTATGTTATGTGTTGTCAGTAATTTATGTAATTAACTGTAAATAATGCGATCGGGCCGGCGAAACACTGCTCTGCTAAGCGCTACGCACTATCCCTCTCGCTCTGGCATCGTTCGTCCAATTTCTAGTGTCCGACCGAAGCTTCGGCTTCGGCTTCGGCTTCGGCCACCTTCGGCCAAAAAAATCACCTTCGGCCAAACCTTCGGCTTCGGCCAAATTTTGGCCGAAGCTTTGGCCGAAGCCAAAGGTTTGCAAATCGTGTTTTGAAATTGAACAAACAATGCCAGAGCGAGACGGGTAGTGCACAGCGCTTAGCAGGGCAGCGTTTCGCCGGCCCGATCACATTACTTGCAGATAATTATATAAATTACTGACAACACATAACATAACAACATAGTCACACCTGATTTAGAAACGAAAACAGCGCATAATTTACTGCCGTTTTTTTTACTATTAGCAAATTCTCGTATTTCTTAGGGTCAACATGGGGTCAACACACCTTCGGCTTCGGCTTCGGCTTCGGCCGAAGGTTTTGATGAAAGCCGATTAATCGGCTTCGGCTTCGGCTTCGGCCAAAATTGTACCTTCGGTCGGACACTACCAATTTCAAATCACAACTTGCAAACCTTCGCCTTCGGCCAAAATTTGGCCGAAGCCGAAGGTTTGGCCGAAGGTGGCCGAAGCCGAAGCCGAAGCTTCGGTCGGACACTACCAAAATCTAAAAATATTAACGTGATGAAGCATTTGTCTTCCACAAACTCAATAATGAAAACTTACATACATACATACATATTCTCACGCCTGTATTCCCAAGAAGGGTAGGCAGAGCACATGAATTCAAAAATCCAGTGCCACGTTTAGCATTTTCAGGGTAATCAGATGGTTAAACGTGATATTGCAGTGACAGGTTGCTAGCCAATGAAAACTTACAGGATATATTTTACGGGGATTTTCAGACACGTATTTCAGACCGTACCACTGGTTACAAATATTAAGGGGCAATTTACGGCCACCCTGTATATTTTTTTCATCACAAAATTGCAATACAGATGTTACCTTAATTTGTTTTTTATTTATTTAGAAACCCACGGACGTGGAAGAACATGTTAAATCGTGGATCAAGCTGCAGGAACTGATCTTCGTGCTGGGCGGTTCTCTCAAGGACATAGACAACCACTGGAACGACGGCAAAGGCCCCCTGGCCGTCCACTTTAATACCGAAGAACTCAGAAGTCTCATCAAAGCCCTGTTCCAAAACACACAGTTCAGAGCTAATCTATTGTCAAAGATTAAATAATTCTGTTGTACCCCATAATAATATGCAGTCACTATGATAATATTGAAATAAAGTAAATATGGTGTTGATTTTTTTTTGTTTTTGTCAGTACACAATCATCATCATCAATCATCCAATCACGCCTGTGTTCCCAAATGGGGTAGACAGAGCACACGAAACGTAACACAAACCAAACCATTATTATGGCTACATAGCCACTTCTAGCATGGTTTTAGGTTTGCGAAGATGGAAGAGGTAGAATAGTGACAGGTAAGGTAACTAGCATGTCGCCCAAAGCATACCATAACCTATTTACATATTACACACCTAATACAATCTTTAAAAGTATACTATTTGGCGTACAACTAGGCACGATTTTAGAGAGAGAGCGATGCGCGACTTTACTTTATCTGTTTAACTCGTGCCAAGTTGTATGTAGACTAGTAAGGTGCAATTTACATTGGAGAAAATCTTATGGTGAGTTGCTGACCGTACCGTCGGGTCTTGTGTACAGTAAGAACAATGATTTACCGAGTTTTTGGAAGCGTTTTTCACTACAGTGTCAAACAGCTCTAAAAGCAACTGTCACTTTGACAGATATTGTGCATAACATAACCTCTTTATTTATGTCAGCAAATTTCATCGCAAAAATTCAAAATTGAATACTTTTCGCGAAGATGCGAAGAATTTATAAATTACAATGAATGTGTTAAAAGTGTTAGTGCGAAGTAGGAATTTTAGCGCTTTGATTCCGCGTGCTTACGGAACTACCAAGAAGAAAATACCAAATCCTAATCATGAAGAAGAATTGCCAAGTAAGTTTTATTAAAAATCTATTAATTTCCCGATATCGGTGAACTTAATGCTTAATATAAATAATCCTTAAGACAGTTTAGTCCATTATTTCTGTATTAACTGTAAGTAATGGGTCATTACACAATCTTTAAATATTATTTCAGTATTCCAATATACTGTTAGCAAAAGTACAGATCGCCGGGTTTATGTGTGGGGACTGGCGGAGACGGGAGCCCTAGGCATCCATATGCCCCGTGGAAAGCGCGGGAAGAAAGGCTACAAAAATAACTTTACCCTGGCATGGTATCCTATGAGATCCACATTTGGAGAGAAATTTGATGTAAGTATAAAAATTCTGTGCTTAGAAGATTTATTTTAATGTTTAATAGTTATTAAAATCACGAACTTATTATTTCTCCTAAATTTAAGACTAGAGTTAAAATATATTTTAACTTTTATTTGAATGATATTTGGTTTTAACTTTATACATTTCAAATTTGGTGTGGGCCTTAGGAGTATAAGTATTTTTAACATATCTCTAGTTGTATTGATTAGAAGTCATTATTTTACTAATATGGGATAGAGGTAATCCATGGCACAAATAAAGAAACTTTTGCTTTTAATTTATATAAAAAAAAATCCTACATGTTGCAGGTAACGGAAGTAGCATGTGGTTACGGATTCACAATTTCGGCAGTCAAAACCAAAGAGCAGCATAAAGTGTTCGGGACAGGGATCAACACGGACTCACAGATTGGCTACCATGCTCCTCGGATGGGGCACCCACTGGAAATGCTGCTAAGTCCAGCACCTATCTACGTACCTTATAAGTCTTTAGAAACAAATGTAAGTGTATGGCACGTTCTCGGAACTGTGGAAAAGTATACATACAAAACACATGTAGTCCCAAATGTGGTAAGCAGGGCACACAAATGCTACATAGACAAATCCATGATTAATTCATATTTCATAGCCACTTCTAGCTTTTTAAGGTTTTAAGAGAGACTATAGTGACAGGTTACTAAAAGAACCCTGCCTTATTATTTGCAACTATTGACTATAAATTAAGCAAGATATTTTTGCTGAATTCTAGTGATCTTATTATTTAGGTTAATATCTAAATTTGTAATTTATTTATAAGATCCCTAATTAGTAGAAATACTTTTTTTTAGATAATAGGTCTTGCAGCAGGCCGAGCGCATTCAGTGATACTGACAGACACAGAGGGTGCTTACACTTTGGGCAATAATGCGTACGGGCAGTGCGGTAGAAAAATAGTCCCCAATGAAGAATATAAGGGTAGCATGGTGACTTACAACATACGCAGTTTGGGCAAAGAGAGAATAACAAGTGTTTGTTGTGGGCAGGATCATACGTAAGTTTACATTATTGAAATTGGTTAGTAAATGTCTTGATATCAAGTATTTGGACCAGGCATCTATAAAATCATGAACACCAAAAATGAACAGTTAATAACTAAAAGCAATCATGTATGGGTACACCCCTTAAATGTTTATTTTATTTCTAGTATTTGTAGTTATAGCGGCAATAGAAACACATTTGTGAAAATTACAACTGTTTAGCTATCACCATTCAACAGACGGACAGCGAAGTCTCAAAAATAGGGTCCATAGACCATAGAGAGACTATCTCGCGTGTGACTAGACTTCCACATATAGCCGAGCCAAGACGGCTGCATCACCGAACACACCAAAAATTTCACCTATCTTTTAACATTTCAGTCTATTCGTAACAGAGGCGGGCAGAGTATTCGCGTGCGGTTGGGGGGCCGACGGACAGACCGGCCTCGGCCGCTATGACAGCCAAGCCAATCCCGCGCCCGTTAAGGGCGATATCACGAGCGAACGCATCGTGAAAGTCGCCTCAACTGCAGACTGCGTGCTAGCCCTCAGTGGTGAGTTATTCTAGCACCTCAGCGCCATTAGCGTCGAATAGCTGAACTAAAATGATCCTACATGGCGGTAACGAAGTTTTGATGATATATCGTAGCACCCCAGCGCCACAGCGTCGAATAGCAGAACTAAAACGATTCTACATCACGCTAACGAAGTTTCGATAACATAAATGTAACTTCCGACTTTCTCTCTGTGGACTACAGTCCCCAGACATAAGTTTCCAATAGAGAGATCTCTAAAGATCTCTAGATAGAGATCTTTGTCAACGCAGATGCTATGCCTGGGGACCGTAGTCCACAGAGAGAAAGTTGGAAGTTGTATTTATGCAACCGATCTTCAAAACTTCGTTGACGCAATGTAGGATTGTTTAGTCCGGCTATTCGACGATAGGTAGCGCTAGGGTGCTACACCTATTGTCTGCAACTATGCTATGAGATATGGGTCAAGAATTAATTGGTCCTATGGTACAGTCGCGAACCGGGATTGTTGAGCTACTTGCCACTGTTCGCAATTTAGACGTGTAATCAATGACCGATGTGACCGACTAGATGTCAGCTATTGGATTAGTATTACACAACCAAGTTACAAACATTGGTAAGTGGCTTAACAAATCCCGGGTTTCGACTGTACATCAACAACCGGTGTGCATAGCCTTTAACAAGGTCTCCATATCTAGAGGCAGGAGAGCTCTTCGGCTGGGGCAACTCCGAGTACGGGCAGGTGCCAATGGCGACGCAGCAACAGCAGGTCAACATGTCGTACGCTCTGCTCGGGCTGACGCGAGGGCTCGGCCGTATCGTGGACATAGCCAGTGGGGGCTCCTTCTGCCTTATAGCCAATGGTACGGATAAGTGGAAGATGTTCTTACACAGAGTGGAACTGACAAGGACTTTTGCTAGATACATACATACATACATACATATTCTCACGCCTTTATTCCCAAGAGGGGTAGGCAGAGCACATGAATTGAAAAATCCAGTGTCACGTTTAGCAATTTATAGCTTTTGCTAGATTAATTTTAAATTTACATGTACGTAATGTATTCCCAAATGGGGTAGGCAGAACACAAAATACATAGACAAAACCAAGATTTTCACGTTTTGTGGGCACTTCTGGCATATTTTTTTGTGTTTTGAGTTGGCATGTATAATGGTGACAGGTTGCTAGCCTTTCGCCTAAAATATACCTTAAACCTATTCCCTTAGTCGCCTTTTACGAAGAAATGGAGAGGTGTTTTTGTAAAACCGACATAGTCATGCTCAGTTCACTAGCTTCAGATAAAGATTTAAGCAAAACTATTTAAAATGTTTTCTTTCAGAGCACGGAGATGTCTTTGTATGGGGGTACGGGCTGCTGGGACTGGGCCCCAGCGTGACACACAGTCTAAAACCCAAACAAATCCCACCAGCCTTCTTTGGCCGCAACGAGTTCAATCCTGAGTGCATGGTAGAGAAAGTGGCTTGCGGAATAGGACACCTGGCCGCTATCACAAATAATGGAGATCTCTATATGTGGGGGAGAAATAGACATGGATGCTTGGGTCTTGGGAGTGCAAAAGACCAGCATTTTCCAATGAAAGTTGCAGTCGGAGCCCATGTTTTAAAAGTGGCTTGCAGCGTTGATCATACAATAGCTTTGAGCAAGCCTTTCATGTAGGAAAATGATTGTTTAGAATGTTGTGAGAGTTGTTAAAATATAATATTCTAATTGGTATGCTGTATTATTTATTATGTGACAATTATGTTATACAAAAGCTACTAGTCAATTAAATGATTTTACCAATAACAAAGCTTATAAATAGATGTGGATGCTATAATTACATCAATATGTAATGCAAAATAACCTATCAATTAACGAGTTCCATCATTACTTAACTACACTTGACAATAATGTTCATGTAAGTGTTTTTAGCAGTCTCAAGTTCACAAGTTGCTGTGTTATGGTTTCACTTATGAATTAACCACCGCACTGAAACACCATATTATTGAATGAGTGAGCACTCAACACAAGTCTGTCACTGGCCCTCTCATTCAATACCACAAAGACTATTGTTTGCACTCGTCATGAAACGGTTCAAGGGTACGGAAGTCACGCCATGCAGGTGGCAGCAGAGATGTGTGGTGGAGGTGGCATCCACACCGCTTGCAGGACTCGCTGAACAGGTTCACATAACTGTGAAGCCAGGTCATGAATGACCGCACTGCTAACTCTGGCAATGTAGGTGAATAGAAGTGGAGCATTGCGGCATGTGCATTCTCTGTTACTTTTTTGAAAACTTGATACCGTGACTCTGTCCATAAGTCCAGGGTCTCACTATAAGCTTTGACCATCACCCACTCCATAAGCAAGCCTTTAAAGGCTACCACGGCTTTTAAAACATGGCTTAAGTTGATTTGAACGACAGCATTGCTCGCGAATGGGCGGGAGATCGTTATTTTCATGTCGTTGTATGATCTGTCTATGTTATTGATGACATTGTCGACTTGCAGAGGCGGCACGTTGTGGTTGCTTTGCAGTTTACCGCGTCGTTTTGTGTTACCTGAATTTATATACGAGCGTTTGAGCGAGTTCTGGCTCAGCAACGTGTGAGCGAAGGAACTGTATTCGTGCACTTTATCAGTCCATTTGTAGCTGTTCACCAGTTGAGTGTAGTACGCTTGGCGCTCTTGTGTTGTTTCCTGGCTGAGAAAAGTGGTATTTCCCAAATTAAGCGGCGCCGTCGGCATCGGCAAGCTATTTACGGACTGTTCCAAGTCCCTCAGATTCACGTTCACGTTATTGAGAAGTTCTTGAAGCTCCATAAGGAATTTTTCTTTTCCTTCTTCCCCATGATCCGCTCGTAAGCCATTTGATAACGTTTCAAATACATGGCTGACGCTCGATCGTAAAGTACGGAGAGAATTCAATGATGTGTTAAGTTGTTCTACGTTTAGCGTTTGATTCATTTTGGATTCAAGCTCAAATTACCGAAATAACTTTAGATAAGCACAAACAAGCAGTAAATTGCTGACCATAGCATTTCGGGTTTTTGACAGTCTGACCTGAACTGAAGTCGGAAAAAATGTGACGTTTACGCTGTCAACTGTCAAAGTAATGCTTAAGCCACATTGCCGCTGCATCCGCATGCGTGGGCGATGATCATAGAGGATGCGATGATGAATAGAAATTTGGTTTGGATTGGTGATATGATATGCGGCGACAGTGTTTTGAGTTATGGTTGAGGGTCTAAAATAAATAATTTAATAACAAATTGTCATCTACACTAATATTATAAAGAGGAAATAATTACGAATAAACTCAAAAAGTACCGAGCAGATTTCAAAAATTCTTTCACCAGTAGAAAGCTACATTCACCCTGAGTAGCATAGGCTATATTTATTGCTATAAAAGATTAGGGATCCTTACTAAAATTTAGGTAACGTAACCCAGGAAAAAAGTACGTTAAAACGTCTTTCATCGCATGCGCTGCAGGAACTATTGATGATAGAACAAAAGTACCTACGTTCTACAATATTAAAAAAACATTTCGGAGGATTTTCCCTTAGGAAAGATGAGAGTAGTAGTAGCTACTCAGATGTTATTTATCAGAAGGGTTCTTGGTAATAAAACTCCGATGTTGTTGTTAAAGAGAAAATGACGGTCTTCAGTGTCGAATAATCTTTATTTACAAAAAACCTTATATTTATTGAAAACTAACAATAATACAACTAGCTATACAGAAAGAGATAAAAAATATATTAAAATAAAAAAAATGGTTGCCTGTAAAGTCGGTTTTACGGGCGAAGATTTTACGTGACAACGTCTTTTTCTCGGTAGAATATTTATTGATTTAAGACGTTGTCACGTCAACTCCCAATCGTGACAGCTGTCCATGTCTGCGTTTGACGTCTCACATGATACCATAGAGGCTTCGCACTATCGAAGCGCCACCTCCTTAACACTGCGGGCCTCTCTCTCGTTCGGTGACGTCATCGTAACGTTACCGAGCGTTACACTTTTTCATAAGTGACTCCCAGCCGCAACCTAATTTAAGACGTTGTCACGTCAAAATAAGATTCTTAGAGGAACCGCGTTTCACAGTGTCATATACCTTAATTATACTTCTCAGGATACCTGACGGTTGCGTTTCTTAGGAACAGCATCAATACTCGTAAATGTACACTACACCTCTACAAACTTGAATACGTGATGACTTATTGGAAGATCTTTGTTTGAAAAATTTTGTTTCTAAGAATCCCTGAGGTTGACATAGTCACCCTAAGTTCACTTAAGCTTCTTCAGATATATGATTTGAACAAAAATACTTGAATTTTTTTAGAGCATGAAGACTTGGAGACATCTTTGGAGATACTACTGATACTAGTTGCTGGGCAGTCTGGGGAGTGTCAAAAAGATCAGCATTTTCCGATGAAAGTTGCAGGCGGAGCCCATGTTTTAAAAGTGGCTTGCAGTTGATCACACAATAGGCTTGAACAAGCCTTTTGTGTAGTACTTAAAATGATTTTTAGATTTTTTTGAGAGTTGCGTTCAAATAAAACATTGAAATTGGTATGGTATATTATATACTAAATTGTGACGATTAATATGTTATACAAAAGATACTTAAAGCTAATGACTATTACTATTAATAACTAAGCTTATAAATAAATGTGGATGCTGTAATTACGTAAATGCGTCATACAAAACTACTCTTATCAACTAACTATCATTACTTAATTATATACACTTAACAATAATTATGTTACTTTTTTTAGCAGTCTCAAGTTCATAATCTGCTGTTTTATAGTTCCACTTATGAATTAACCACAGCACCGAAACTCCATATTATTGAATGAGTGAGCACTCAACACAAGTCTGTCATGGCCCTCCCTTTCAATATCACAAATACTATTGTTTGCACTCGTCATGAAACGGTTCAAGGGTAAGGAAGTCACGCCACGCAGGTGGTAGCAGCGAAATATAGTGCAGGTGGCACCCACATCGCTTGCATGGCTCGCTGAATAGGCTCACATAACTGTGAAGCCAGGTCATGAATGCCCGCACTGCTACATCTGGCAACATAGGCGTAAGTGAATAGAAGTGGAGCATAGCAGCATTAGCATTCTCCGTTACTTTTTTGAAAACTTGATACCGTGACTCTGTCCATAAGTCCAGGGTCTCTCCATAAGCTTTGACCATCACCGACTCCATCAGCAAGCCCCTGAAAGCTACCGCGGCTTTTAAAACATGGCTCAAGTTGATTTCAACGACAGCGTTGCTTGTTAATGGGCGAGACATCGTTATTTTCATGTCAGTGTATGACCTGTCTATGTCATTAATGACACTGTAGACTTTCAGAGGAGGCACGTTGTGGTTGCTTTGCAGTCTACCGCGTTGCATTGTGTTACCTGAATATTGTATATGCGAGCGTTGGAGCGAGTTCTCGCTCAGCAACGTGTGGGCGACGGAACTGTATTCGTGCACTTTATCAGTCCACTTGTAGCTGTTCACCAGCTGAGTGTAGAGCGCTTTACGCTCTTGTGTTGTTTCATGGCTGAGGCACGTAGTATTTCCCAAATCAAGCGGCTCCGTGGGTATCGGCAAGCTATTTACGGACTGTTGCAAGTCCCTCAGATTCACGTTCACGTTGTTGAGAAGACCTTGAAGCTCCACAAGGAATTTTTCTTTTTCGTTTTCACCATGATCTGCTCGTAAGCCATTTGATAGCGTTTCAAATACATGGCTGAAGCTCGATCGTAGAGTACGGAGAGAATTTAATGATGTATTCAAGTGTTCTACTTTTAGCTTTTGATTCATTTTGGATTTTTAGGAGAATTTCACTTTAGGAGGATGTGAGTAATAGTGACACTGAGATGTTGTTACCACAAGGTTATTGGAGAGAAGATGGCGGCCGACAAAAACCTTATATTTATACACAGCCAACATTACTCATCTAGCTATAAAGATAGAGATAAAAATCATTAGGCTTAACGATCCTTAGGGCTAACAATCATTAGGCCTAATGATCATTTTAGCTTACTGATATTTTTTTAAATGACTATTATGGCACACGATGTTAGGATCAATAATCAATATGGCAAGTGAGGTTAGGAAATAAAACTTTATTGGAAAAGATAGAAACAAAAGATAGGTCTTATGAGTATTAGGACAATTAATGATCATTGACATAAAACGTTAGGGAATGCAATAATAGGTTAAAAAACGTTAGGGATTCAGATACTTATAAGTCCTCTGGAGACTAGATAACGAAGTATAGGTACCTGCAGCTAACATATTTTTCTTCAGAACCTCACTCATGGGAAAGCTTCATTTGGAGCGCAGGCTTCATTTGGAGTTTTGAAATTTATGGTAATTTTATTACGGGATATGGATTTGATGGAGCCCTGTACCATCTCTTTAATCTCATTTTTAATGCACCCAATGTTAATCCGGCATATAGAGCCGGCTTGGATTTGCTGATATGGACCACAAAAAAAGGCCCTTTATTATTTTCTACATATTTAAGTGGCGGGTCACCGATGCCATAACTTGGAGAAGTGTACATGTTTTATATGGAATCACTAGGTGATTGGATCTTTTTTGAGGAAACAGTCAGATCCATCCCATCAAAAACATTCTGTAAAAAAACTATCCAAGTCTCGTTGAAGCTGCCTGTTTATCTCTAAAAAGTAATGAAATCTAGACATAGTTGTGCCAAGTCTAAGGTTCCTTACTGCGATTTCTTTATTATTATAGTTAATGTTGTGTGCTTTGGCCGTTGGAAAGTTGAAAATAAATGTGACGTTCTATGCTGTTAACTATCAAGTAGTAGGTAATGGAGAGTAGGTATAAGGCTAATGTCACACTGCCGCCGTATCCGCATGCGTGGGCGATGATTGGTAGTAATTTGGTTTGGATTGGTAATATGCGGTGACAGTGTGTCGAGGTTCTAAAATTTAGTCTTAGATTTAGGACTAAATAATTCAACCAGAATTTAAATGGAAAAATAATCTAACTAAAAAAGAGAGATTATCTAACTAAAGAAAAGTAAGTCGATCTTTCTGTCATATTTGTGAAAATAGGCGTAAGCCTCATCCGTAGAACTAATCTCGACGTATTTTGGTATGAAGATACGAAATTCACGAGAAAGGACTAACCTACTTTTTTGGCAAAATAATGTTTTTTTTGCGGCATTGCAAATAACTAATTCCGCATAAAAAAAGCCGCGAGCAACAGCTAGTAAAAATAATAAGTAACTCGATAGTATTAATGACGAAGTAGCGCTATTTTAAATTTAAAATACCTATGTATTTTTTATTTAGCAACGAAACTAGGAGATAACTGAGATAAGCAGATAAGACTAGCAGGTCAAAATGGCATAGCACGAACCACGAACAGATCTCATGGAAGTTTGCAACACCATTTAAAGACTCCCCGCCCCACCTGTACCTAACTTCAGCTTTGAGCTTGTAAAGCCAACCAACTGCAAAACTTGTAGAAGTAAAGAAGCCAGTCTAGTAGTCGGCGAGTCGCTTGATGAAGTAGCTCACAAGATGGCGCTAAACACAAGTTTCAATCAAGTCAAGGTCAAGGAGGGATAAAATAATTATAATTCTGGCAAACTACCACTAATTGTACTGTTTCCATATATGGGTTTTTTAGTCTCACGCGGATTTGCTCACGCACACGGGATTGGCTCGCATGCGTAAACTTAAAAGTATGTAAGCGACACATTCTTCTGGCATTGACTTTTTTTGAACACGTCTTTACTGTTACGCAACCCGTAGAAAACTGAAACTCAAACCTAAGTATGATTCGCAGTCTGAAAGTTAACGTAGGTTATGCCAATCCCGAGTGCGCGTGCGTGAGGAAATCCGCGTGAGACTAAAAAAGTTAAGGTGCTAACTTTTATATGTAGGTATCTCTGGTGAAAAACATGGACAAATGTCCACAGATTTATATCGAACTACTTAGATCACTCAAGTGTATGGTGTATGTGTATGTACTTTGCGTGCCAAAATGGAGCCAAAAGGAAAAGCAATACTCCTCCTTTGACGCGGTTTCATTTAGTTTTATAACACTTAGGTTTAACTGCCTAGAGACAGGATAATTTGAATAAGGCGGCATCATCTTTGAATGGGTTTCACTCGGACTGTCAATTTCTATCACTAAAGCGCTCATTGTGACGATGCCTGCCGTTGAGAAAAGTGACCCGATTGGTTTTCATACAAATGCAGGAAATCGCGGTATCTAGTCGATATAGCTAAGTCTGTGGATTTGTCTATGTAACTTCGTGTTCTGTCCACCCCATTTAGGAACTACAAGCGTAATATAAATAGCCCTAACAGACGACCAAATCTGGTTTGGTCCGAACCACGAACTTGGCGAACTTGGTTGGCTCCAAACCAAATTTGGTCGTCTGTTCAGCGGTTGGCCGAACATTATTATTATTTTTGACGGTTCGCTGGTTCGATGGTTTTGCCACCGGATTTGGTTCGGACCGAACCAAATTCGATCGTGTGGCCGAGCCACCAAACCGTTTGGCAGTTTGGCACTTTATTTTGCAATTTTTTTCTTTTTTTCCTGTGCTTTTTGGTAGGCGTAATAGCTACGACGTTTGCCACAACTAACGCGATTTTGGTTTGTTTTGATAAAGTCGGAGGCATTGTCGACTTGAGGTAGCACGAAAAGCACTGAACCGTGTTTGACAAGTGCCAAGTTTGTGGTTCGGTCCAAACCAAATTTGGTCGTCTGGCGAGTCCAGCAAACCGTTTGGAGCCAACCAGGTTCGTGGTTCGGACCAAACCAGATTTGGTCGTCTGTTAGGGCTTTAATAACCATAATACGTAGGTCACGTAATCAGAGCATCATAAAAATAATTTTATGTGAATAGTTTTGGTAAATGTACAACGAATGATTATAATACATAATTAAATCCATATAGGTGACAGAATCAGAGCATCACAATAATAAGTTTTATGTGAATAGTTTTGGTAAATGTACAGCAATTGGGCTTTAAAATGTAAAGCGATTGGGATCAGAATACGCGCTCGTTTAGTTAGCTTCAGGAGTGTCATTCGAATACTGCTAAACCCTCAGTTTAATATGCTAATGTGTGTTTTGCACGAGTGCCGTCTTTGTAAGTGCCCGATAAACGGGTTTCACCGAGGCTTTTAAACGAAGCAGTATTGCGGTTTGTCTGAAACTGCCCTTATTTTGTTTTGTTTTTCTTTTTTTTTATTAACAGCCGATAATGTTCAATTTGTTGTCTAATCTGTTGAATGGTTATTATTTGTATCGTTTGTGTGCCCTCAGCCGTTAAATAACATGTCCTCAGATTGTGAGTAAAAAACCGGCCAAGTGCGAATCGGACTCGCGCACCGAGGGTTCCGTACAAACCTGCAAGGTTTATAAAGATTACAAGATTACAAGATTCTATGTCAACGGGAAGTGGTCTTTAGGTTTTAATTCCATTGCGTGTAGTTGCGAGTTTCAAAATATGCGGTATCAATGGTTGTACTTTTGCGTTTTGCGTTTTTGCGTTGACTTAGATTTTTTTTTTTCACGGGTTAAAGGCAATTAGATCCAGGGATCGAATACCGGCATTATTATTTTCATACATTTATACCGGTATTTAATTTCGGTATCTCAGTTGTTTTTGTATGTTATTGGATTTTTTTCATTTAATGTTGTACTTTTGTAGGCTTACCTAAATACTATCTAGGAATACCAAGCTAAAATTCCAAATTAAAGGAGATATTTAAGTTTTTAGTAATACCGGTAACGATCCCTGATTAGATCTAAGTATTTGATATGAAATTCAACTTGATAGCTCTACGCGTTCATGAGGAAAAAAGTAATAAGTTTATATTTATTAAATAATATATATTTTGTAATGTAATTAAAAATTTAAGGTTTTCGGAATTTTTCCTTTATGTGTGCTATAAAACGTTGCTTCATGCCAAATTTCAAGATTCTAGGTCGACTGGAAGTACCCTTTAGGTTTTGATTCCCTTGCGAGTACTTGCGAGTTTCAAAATATGCAGCTTAAATTGCTGTTTCTTTTGATTGTGTTGACATAGAAGTTTGATTTGGTTACAGCTTAAAGGTATTATAGACCTGAGTATTTGGTATAAATTTCAATTTAATACCTCTACGCGTTTATGAGGAAATGGGTAGTAAGTTTAAAATTATTAAAAAAATATATATTATGTGACGTAACTAAAAATTTATGGTTTTCGTAATTTTTCCTTTATCTATGCTATAAGACGTTGCTTCGTACCAAATTTCAAGATTCTGAGTTCACGGGAAGCACCCTGTAGGTTTTGATTCCCTTGCAAGTGTCGAAAATTTGCGGCATAAACGGCTGTATCTTTTGATTGCGTTGGCTTAGAAGTTTGATTTTTTCACAGCTTCAAGGGACAGTAGACCTGAGTAATTGATATAAATTTCAGCTTCATACCTCCACGCGTTCCTGAGAAAAAGGGTCTTGACAGACGGACGGACGGACGGACGGACGGACGGACGGACGGACAGATGGAAAACAAAGTGATCCTATAAGGGTTCCGTTTTTTCCTTTTGAGGTACGGAACCCTAAAAATGGATCAATTGTGTAAACACACTACCGTGAGACTCACTCATAGTGAAAAATAGAGTTAAGTCACTGCTTGAAACCCTTCATTTAGTAGGCGCGGCGGCGAGTTCCTGTTACCGGCGCACGACTACTCTCATTTTTATTATTGTCAAATGTGTTACTAACAATGTTACTCTACAAAAGATCTTCCTTAACAGCTGTTCACAGTTCGCTTAAAAACGTTAGATATCCGTATTTTTCATTTTTGACAGTTTATCTTTAGTAGTATCTGATGGTACTGTACATAATTAGGATCTATATCTGGATCCCTAAAGTTTTTTCACCTATTTTTGCATTCCCTAACGTTTTGTCATAATTATCATTTGTCCTAACAGTCATACGGCATATTTTTAGTTTTCATAAATATTTTATTTCAGGAACGATTGTATTGATGCTTATGGTCATAAATCCAATTTAACCTAACCCAACTAATTTGATTTTAAACTTTTATTCAAAAAAAAGTATGGAATATGTTATTGCAATTGACGGTTAGGGCAAATGCTCATTAGGACAAACGATGTTAGGGATCTCGAGATTCTCGAGGGAGACCCATTCCCATATAATTACAGAGCTTCCTGAAAAATCAGATACAATATTTTCCATGAATTATTTTAGTTTAAGCGTGTCACACACTAAACAGATACGGTAAGATATGTATCTGTTACTGAACAGATATCTGTCAATATCGCTCCCTATACAATTCAATGAGTTAACACCCACAGCGCAGATTTACCGTTAAGTATCTTTTGGCACCGACATATGGAAAAATGGCATTTATACGCAGATAAAATATTATCGTAGATGCGTAGTCTGTGATGAGCTTTAGCAACTCTAGAGACATAACTTCTCAAACGTTCAAAGCTTCAATTACGAAACAGTTTAAAACAAACACTGGATGTAAGCTCGCTTGTTTTCTTACTGTTTAATTTAGATACACATAGTTCGGTATAGTAAAGTGTTTCGAGTAATGATGGAGTTGTTTTTCCACCACAGCTCTATGTTGAGCGATAGATATAATCTGAATAAAGCTCGTCACAGACTACGCATATACGATCATATTTTATCTGCGTATAAATGCCATTTTTCCATATGTCAGTGCCAACAGATACTTGACGGTAAATCTGCGCTGTGTGTGTTAGCTCATTAAATTGTATAGGGAGCGATATTGACAGATATCTGTTCAGTGACAGATATCTTATCGTATCTGCTTAGTGTGTGACACGCTTAAGCGTAGTGAAAGCTCTATGCGATTGAATGCTAAGTTGGAACGTAATATTCTGACTTGAGTGCAGGAAATTGCTGTAAGTATACATTAAGTACTTTATTGTCTTGTTCTAAAAGTGTAAGTGTAATGTAATGTAAAGAAGCGTCATCTGCTTAACGTAAAGGAAAATCAACTAGATTTGACTCTGAGATATGGTCCATTCAGGATAACATTAGACTTTTAACGATCAAATCCTAACGGTCAACTCGTGACCACTGTCGCTGTAACGTGGCCGAAACGTCGAGAGGTAATTAAAAAATACCGTGATTAAGTCCCACGTAAACATCAATAAATCCTAACACATTTTTAAGAAAGTATACGCAATTCATCACGGCAAATGGTGAAACCGTTCGTGTTGAGTAAATTTTATAAAACAGCAAAAAGTGTTTAATGTGTCATTGCAATGTTGATTTCCAGTTTTACCTTTGGATTTCTTGAGAATAATTCTACTATTGTGCTGAATGGACCATACATACATTTGAATGGGGTAGGCATAGCACACGAACGCTACAAAGACAATACCTCTTAATTTTTTCCATGGATGTCTTAAAACTTAAAAGACGACTGAAGAAATAGGTTAAGGTTCATTATAGCGACGGGCTAACAACCTGTCACTATTGTACCTCTTAACTTTAAACTATAAAATGAGCTAGATGTGGCTACGAAACGTGAAATGGTATTGTTTTGTGTATGTTGTGTTTCGTGTGCTCTGCCTACCCCATTTGGGAATACAGGCGTGATGTATTGTATTGTATTGTTTGACTCTTTATTGCACATAAGTAAAACAATTAGGTACATAGAACAACATAACAGGAAAACAATATAACTTACGTACAAAGGCGATGTATGTAAAGATTGAGCCATAAAGTACAGGGCGACGCACGTGCTTAAGTGCGAGCGTGAGGGCAATATTACTGCACGCGTGCGACAGATAGAAGCGGGTCATCGCTCGAATTTCTCTGCTCCGCGACCGGCCTGTAGTTGGTGGACAACCCGCCTTTCTCCGCACGGCACATTGCGCATCATTCTGTCTCGTAGTTTTACGAGTCTGCACCAAGTAGCTAGATAAATATTTTTCTTTTAAGATCTAATTTCTCGGTCCTCAGCGCTAAATTGTAGTGCGTTATAAAAACTTTTAGAACTTTCAACTCGTTTAAAGTTTCAGCTAGAGTCGATTATTGCTTGAATTATTTAAGTCTGAACGTTTTGGTCGTAGTGCAATTTGTACACGAGTGAATGGATTCAGAATTTAGAAAGCTTCTTTGGGAAAGCTTTCCAGGTCTCTTATCTAATGTAGTCTCAATCTGCAGACAGTTTAGGTTGTCTATTTTATGGACTACAACCTGTGGGACAGCATATTAGAGGGTGACCAGATTAAACAGCAAGATTAAGTTGCCGTGTGGTGTCCGTTTTAGAATAACATCTCTTCATTGAGGGGTGTCGTATGAGGTATATTTTAGGCGACAAGCTTGTAACCTGGAACTGTAGTATGTACCTATTACCTTACAACCTATAAATATTCTAGAAGTGGTCACGAAACGTGAAATAGTCGTGGGTTTGTCTATGTAGCGTTTCGTGTGCTATGTTAGGAACATTATACTATCATACTATCATGTGTAATTAATTGGACAATTCACATTAATCACCTAGTCCCTAATCAGGAAATTAATGCCTGTGCTATGGTTTCTAAAAAACGGATAAACTTATTTTTATCCTAGACTCGCAAACATTCGTATTCATCACTTTAAGCTCAGTTAGGTTTACTAACCACTGGGCAGTCCAGCCCTTATGAACAGGGGTCCAAAAATCACAACACTATACTTTCACAATA
>BHDV01052307.1:0-21782 GCA_005406045.1 Adoxophyes honmai | reverse complement strand
TTGTAGGCTGACGACATGGCACTGTGGACGACTTAAGAAGGTGACGAAATGAAACTGTGGCCGAAGTCATCCTGAGCCGAAAAAACAGACAAGCTTCCAATTTTAAATTACAATAAAAAATCATTACCTTGTCATGGAAATATGCCGCCACGTCAAAGTAAACATAAGTCTAATAAGATGTAAATCTGACACGAATCTTAAAGGACATTCTAGAAATGAAAACTTTTGTCAGATTTAATTAAATTCAAATGGTGTTTAGCGATGCACCCCCACCCTCTGTGTAAACCCCGCATGCACTCGCCCCTGGAACAATGGGTAATCAATGGCTAAATTAAACAACTGCCTGCTACCTTGGCAAGGATGTAGAAGCCACTAGAACCGGCATGAGATTATTGTTTCGGTGTTTAAGTTGACATTTATTTGGTTTGATTTTTGGATTAAATAATTGAAAGATATACGTGTGGATAGTTCGAGTTTAATAAAGTTTGCGACTGCCTTCAACAATTTGTCAATCCGAATGCTGTGATACTTCAGGATCAAACAATACCTCTTCATCTATTTTTCTACAAAAAAGAAGCTAAAGGCATAGCCAAAAGTGAAATACACGTGCTCTGTAGTCACTTTTGCTCGTTTTTTATATGAACAATGTGAAACGTACATACACACGTTTCACATTGTTCATATAAAAAAAACGAGCAAAAGTGACTACAGAAAATAAATTTTTAGCAAATCTTAGGTTTAAAAATATATGAAAGAGGAGCAGGCTAGAAAGCTTAAAAAACCCTTAACCTTTCCTTAGTCGATTCTAATCCACGAAAGAAATGAAAAGGGAAACGCGTTTTGATAATGAACGCGTGGACTTCACAGGCTAGGCTGCGATGTCGCTTCCAGTGGTTCTTCAAACTTCCAACCCCTGTTTGCTTGGAGTGAAGATGCTCCGACTGATCGGCTTATTTGGCTGTGGATAATGAAGTGACGTACAAAGGAGCGTGTGCATTTTACCCCACTACTGCCGGATAGTTTGCTGCGTTATTAGTAATAGTTAATAACGCAACATTAAATAATGACCATCTAGACAACAAAATAGGTATAATATTCGTTGAAGAAAAAAATGTAGTAAAGTTTTACTCTTTAAAAAAACGAATGACTCAATACTCCCACTTCCAAGCGTTTGTGTGTTTGTGTGTTTTTAGACGAACCTAAAATGCTAATACAAAAGGCTTTGTCTAAGTAACGTTTCATGTTCTCTGCCTACCCCGAATAAGTGCTATTTTACAACATGTTAGGTTAGTGTTATACTTGACGTAAGTAATTAAAATTATTAAAGACACAATACAATTACTGAACAATCAAAAGCTAAAACTATCTCCGTTCCTATCTAGCCCCCGCTGCTTATTGTATCCAGAAGGCTGGACAGCTAGACTAATCCACTGTCGAAAATAGTTGCCAGCCTAAAGTTAAATTTAGTTTAAAACGTCATCAGTTTCAAAAGGCCCACATAGATGAGCAATTTTAATTGTTTTTTCAAACGCAATAGGCAATTTTCCGTGCAGGTTCATGTCGACTTCCAGTTCAGTGAACTTAATTGTTTATGCCCCGGGCAGGAGACTGCAATAACGTATTGATACTATAAGTTTATTAAATAACTATCAAATTAATGCCAAGGAAATATAACTTGTTATAAAAGCAAGTTTCGCAACTCTGTTCTTTCGTACAGTCAGCTGCAGAGAAAAGTAACCCCCTAGTAATGAGACATTGTATGGGTGGGGGGTTACTTTTCTCTGCAGCTGTCCGTACATTCGCAAATCACGCCTGAGTTCCCAAATGAGGTAGACAGAGCACACGAAACGTTGGATTAAAAATGTTGACTATTTTACGCTTAATGGCCAGTTTACAATGATTATAGACAAAAAAATACAACTAATGTGAGGGATTGCGCTTTCAGAGTTAATATCTTTACAGTGTAGTGTCGAGATAGAATAACACCAACACATCTCAGTTTCTTTCGTGGATGTCAGAAGAGACTGATGAAATAGGTTAAGGTGCACTTTAGACGAATGGCTAGCAACCTGTCACTATTTTATCTCTTTCGTCTGTTTTTAATCAAACAAGACGAGAGACATGAAATAGTCATGGTTTTGTCTATCTTTTTGTATGATTTACCTACGTTTGGAAGCGGCTTGATTACGTGATCCTGTACCATCGCGAGCCCGGATTGTTGAGCCACTTACCTATGTTTGTAACTTGGTCGTGTAATACTAATCCAATAGCTAACATCTAGTCAATCACATCGGTCATTGATTACACGTCTAAATTGCGAAAAGCGGCAAGTGGCTCAACAATCCCTGTTTGTGACTGTACGTAGTTCAAATCTTGACAAGGTGTGTACAAAATATAATTATTACGTCACGATTCGTTTAGAATGCATATTCTCATTACGCTGGGTGCGGGAGAAGATTTTTAACAAAGCCAAATCCTCACCGGAAAACGAAGGTCGGACCTCACTCCTTCCCAATTAACATTAATAAGCTCACCACTACCTGCGTAATTAGTTTAATGAAGTTACCTTATTGTTGGGTATGTCTTTGTTTAATTAGCTATTCTGTGACGTCATCGCTATCAACATCATCAGGACTTGACTTGATAGTCTGCCATATATATTGCCGACAGTTTCATGTATGTTTTTAATTTGATTAAACTGATTAATTTCACGTTGTTCCTTTCTTTTAAAATACTATGTTACTTAAGCAGAGTTATTATTTTTTAGCTATCCTTTCGATTGGCATCATAAAAAAGGATGTTTTTTTTTTTACATAAGTCGGTTCGATTCCCAGACGAAGCAAGTAATTTTTAGAAAATCTAGGAATACAGAATTACTAACTTTTAAAAATAAGATTAAGTCTTCTTTGACCAAAATACACTATCTATGATATTTAAGGTACTTCCCCTTCATGGCCCATAACTTTGGGACACGCTGTATAACATCACGCTGCGACTAATAAGAGCGAAGAAACATTGGAAAATCTGGAAAAAGACAGGGAAAATTTGTCAGTTTTCTACGCGGACGGAGTCGCGGGCACAGCTAGTATAATATATGCGTCATGGCTGTATTTCTAAATATGGTTGGGTTGATAGAGTACACTATGTAGAAAAAACCCATGACCTTTTGACGTTTCTAACCACTTCTAGGACAGATTTAGGATTAAAAACGGTTGAAATATAAATAACAGCAGCTTTCTAGCCTACCTATCTTCTAAAGCACATCTAAATGGAGAGGGTGTTATTACACCACACAGCACACATTTTTTTACGTTTTGTAACCACTTCTTCGCGTAACTCGTACGTAACTAAAAAATAACCTACCTACGAATGAAAAACTCTTGGAGAATATCGGTCCTAAATACTTACGGACATCACCCGGGCAGGTAACAGTCTTGCAATGCACATATTCTTTGGAATTGCCAGTTTCTTGGGGCGTCATAAACCAAATCCTCAAAGGATGAGTAACAGAGGTATATTGGAGGCTAGAAGAGGTACTTATTAGATTAATTTTAGCTCACAACTTCGCTGGCAGTTTTTTTATTAGTTTTTTTTTTTGGTCTTGGTATAATACCTCTTCAGTTCTTTTGTAAATGTCGTAAGAGGCGACTATAGCTAAGTCCACACCAGTGCGCTTTCACGTTCACCTTGCGTCTTCCTCTGACGCATGCCCGTGCAACCACCAACAACAGCGCATGCCGCCAGCGCGTTTTCATTGAGGACGGATCTAGTTTCAGCGTATTTGCTGTGGTTGCACAGGGATGCGTCAGAGGAAGACGCAAGATGAACGTGAAAGCGCACTGGTGTGGACTTAGCTTATGGATAGGTTAAGGTAGGTATGCGTTAGACGACAGACTGGCATTCCACTATTGTATCTCTTAACTTAAAACTTAAAAATATGCTAGAAACGGCTGTAAAAGTCATGATTTTGGTTGTGTACCGTTTCGTATGCTTTGTCTGGTATGCTCTGTCTACCCCTTTTGGAAATACAGTAAGTTGTGATGCATAATATATAATATATTATGTATATGAAACTATATGTTACCATAACTTTTTTCATCTAGCGTTTGTCGTGCTCTCTCTATCTTTCTCGTTTTGGCACACATGCGTAATGTATTTACACTTAAATAAGGACTCATTCTTTAAAGAAAATGCAGTATTAGGAGAATTATGCAGTGTCTGGCTAAGTTGTTTGCTGGGCAGACCACGTTGCTACTGTCTGCGATCTCATTGAGCAAGTTCTAGATATGACAGATGCGCTAAGTTAACTTAGCACAGTCTGTTCACAGTTTCCTGCTTTACAAGTTATCAAACAAGTTACTGTATATCAAGTCACTTGGCTGTGGAATTGAGACGCTAATATGCACGTGTTAAGGGTTCAAATGTATAATTTTAATTAAACAGTCCGTTAGTTAGACTATAAAACATTATTAGCTATTTATATTAATGATACATAATGATATTAATGATATAGCTAATTTATCATCTTTTTCCGTTAATTTAAAACAGAAAATTATGTGAGGATATTGAGACAGGTCAAGAAATACACGCAGTATTATTATTAAAAGAAGCAACCGCGGGTCTTTAAACGACAGTAGAAATTGAGCTGCTCTACGACTATTTGGTTTGCCTTTGTTTTTTTTCGTATTTGTATTAGATTTTTATTTTCCAGTATATGTAAAAATAGCAATAAATTGCATTTTCACAGGCGCATCCAGCGCAAGGCAAGTTCCTCCTCATGGGACGGACATCGATGTAAAACTAGTAATGGAGTTCAAAGAATGAAATTACAGTTTTATGGTTGTCGCATTTTATTGTTATGTGTTTTTAATTCCAGTTTATGTGATACTGTTGGGAGCGGGAAAAGTAGGTTATACTACAGATCACATATAGTTTAGTATGTATGTTATATCTGTCCATAAGAAAGCGGAGCTTTGCACACCTTAAATTTAACGGTAAAATTGATGAAGCAAGTTATGCAATTTGGAAGCTCAATTTTTATATAAAACTTTGTCCAACCCAGATATCATACTAACATTGACGGGTGTCATTTTCGACTTATTTAATAATAGGGTAGGTACTTCCATGGTCACATTGAAAAATGTGTTACGGATAAAATTGTAAATTACGTAACTATAGTTTAACAAGGGGGTAGTTTTAAAAAAGTAAAAAACTCTTTATTGTACAAAAGAAAATAAGGTACAGACAGGTTTCAAAAAAAAGAACAAAGTACAAAGGCGGACTTATCCCAAAAGGGATCTCTACCAGCCAACCTTTGAGCAGTAGAGAGGAGCAGCAATTTAGGTAATAACAAATAGAGATTTTAACCATTTACAAATGATAATATGATTGTAAGAAATGTAGTATGACAATATATCACATAAATGTAGCTACACATACTACACATACTAATTAACATGAACCTTAAAAATACAATAAGTAAATAAATAAATACCTCTTACACACACACCTAAAGATCTGTGATCCACAAACTCTTCAAGTTGTGTTTGAAGGAGCCTATAGTGGTGGATTCGCGAACTGAAGTAGGTAATCGATTCCACAACCTCGCAGCATGCACAGTGAAAGATTTGGAGTAAATTCTAGAAGAGGTAGGAATAGTAGCCAGGAGGAAATTAGTGCTAGAACGCAAACGATGCTGGCTGCCGATAGCTAGGTAACTGAAACGCTCAGAAAGATATAAAGGAGCAGAAGGATTAAAAAGAACATTGAAAAGTAATGACAGGATGTGTACATTTCTGCGGTCCCGAATTGGCAACCACTTAAGCTGCGCACGGAACTGTGAGACATGATCATATTTACGGAGCCCAAAAATGTACCGTATACATATATTTTGCAGGCGATCAAGTTTGTCAAGTAGCCCCTCAGAAAGATCCATGTATGCAATATCACCATAATCAAGAAGAGGAAGCAGAAGCGAATGAGCAAGTGTGATTTTAATTTGGACCGGCAGAAAATTCTGTAAACGCCTGAGTGAGTGAAGAGAGGCAAAAAGTTTACGACTCACCTCAGTAACCTGAGCCGACCAGGACATTGTTTGGTCCATCATGATTCCAAGATTTCTGACAGTAGATGAAAAAGGAATAATCGTACCATCAAAACACAAATTTGGAACTGCTGTGTCAGAAATCCGGGAAATAAAATGAGGACCACCAATCACAATTGCCTGTGTTTTTTTAGCATTGACCATGAGGCCAAAACTCGCTGCCCAGTCGCGAATGGTCTCAAGGTCAGCATTAATGCGATCAATCAAAAGAGGAAAATCGTCAAAAGCAGCTGCCGAGTAAATTTGCAGGTCATCGGCATATAAATGATAACTTGACTTCAGCGAGGCAGTAATGCCGTTGATAAAAATAGAAAAAAGGAGAGGGGATAGTACTCCTCCCTGAGGGACGCCAGCAGCCAGGTCACACCAAGATGAAAACTGATCTTCCGCTCTGACGCGCTGCCGCCTCCCACAGAGATATGAATGAAACCAGGATAAAGCAGCAGAGGAAATGTTCAAAGTACTAAGAATTCCAAGAAGGATATCGAAGTCAACTGTATTGAAAGCACTGCTAAAGTCCAGTAAAACCAGAACTGTTAGTTTTCTGTTTTCAATATTAAAACGAATGTCATCAGTGACCTTGACAAGAGCCGTGACAGTGCTGTGCCCGGGACGGAAACCAGACTGGAAAGGATTAAGGAGGTCGTGAGTATTGAGATAACAGGAAAGACGACGATTTACAAAATGTTCAACTATTTTGGATAAAACTGGGAGAATAGAAATGGGACGGTATTCGGAAAATGAACCAGGATTCGATGTTTTAGGAAGTGGGATCACATGAGCACTCTTCCACAGCGTCGGAAAACAGCCTGAGGAGAAGGAAAAGTTTATAATGTGGGACAGAATAGGTGCAATGTGTTCTGCTCCCAACATCAGCATGTCCAGGCCCAAGCCGTCCTCACCAACAGCCTTCGTCCCAATTGTTTTCAGAATTTTAGTAACATCTTCTGGGGTTATGCTACCGAGTTCAAAAGAAGAGATGTCTGGGTGTTGAGTATTGGCAAGAAGAGACAGCGTATTCTGCTTTGTTGATGAATCCAATTGTACAGGCGACGTACTGAAATGATTATTAAGGCCATTGAGGTCAATCAATGTAGAAGTATTTGTTTGAGATTTGCCCACCCCAAGAGACTTCAAAAACTTCCATAATTTAGGTGGGGGGCAGTTTTCGATCGACTCAAAAATATAGCGTCGTTTGGCGCTCCTACAAATTTTATTGCACCGATTTCGAAGCGACACATAGCTCTGACGATTTTCCTCAGAAGGACTGGTGCGCAGCTTGACGCGAGCCCTGTTCCTCCTTGCCATAAAGCCCTTGATCTCCGGCGTGAGCCACGGCGCCGGGTTGTGCTTAACACGCGTTGGCCTAAGAGGAGCGTGTTTATCGAAAACCGCCAGAAACGCACGGTTAAAAGCTTCAACCTTACGGTCAACGTCAGTAAGAGCCTCAATAGCATGCCAATCCACCCCGCACAGGTCGTCGTGAAGGGCCTGAAGGTTCACATCACGAAGGTTCCTCCGTAGAACAATTTTATGCCTTTGTATGGACACGGGTCTAAACACAAACAGGACAAGCCGTACCAATGTCAATTGAAAGGTCGTTCATATTCTAAGACATTTTTTATGACGGGAAATCTTAAATAGCTGTGTTAAACAAGTTTATGGCATAGTGTAAACATTCCATAAATAATTGTTTCTTTATTGTCTTAGTGTTTTAGTTCTGCACAATAGTTTTTAAACGCGTCATATAATTATGAGAAAGCATGTTAATATGGATATACGTAGAGTTAAAAATTACTACTAGTTTTAAAGCAAACGACGGTCAATTTTGACTTTTTTCACGAAAAGATTTGGGGTTATTTGCCATAGCAAAAGTTTTGAAACTTATAATAAGCTACACAGTGACACTACCTTTTGTTTTTCTTTGCTGACTTTCATATTTATTCGAAAAATTAAGATTCAAAATGCCAACTAATTATAATTATGTCACACAAAAACACGTCACATAAATAAATCTTATATAGCGTTCATTTTAATCTTATAACTAATACAACATTTTTTTTTCTACTGGAGATTTAATCGCGTCCCAATTGTTTCAATCACTTTCCAAAAGATTTCCAAAACGCCTGCGATTTTTGCAAAACGTGTTTGTTTTAATTTGACCTTTAAGTTCAGCAAACTTATGTTGATTCTGCTAGCTCCATCTTGCCAAACATAATAATATATTACTCAAGGGAAACTTATGTAACTTCCCTCGCCGTCTCCTGGTTTTCCTTGCCGTTTAATATGAGTTTATTAAGCCTAAAGGTCATATTTAAGACCAGTTTCTGCTTGTCTAACTGAATAATGAATGAATTCTTCCTTCTCACTACGAAAACTACCCGATGTTTATATATAGTTCTAAGTTTATAAATTGAGGTTTTATATTTCATGTGCAACCAGGCGAACAGCTCTCCGTTTGATGAAGGATTTCTTTTGTGGATGTTGGTAGAGGCGATTAATAAAAAAAGCCTGAGGCGGTGGTCGAGCGAGTATTGTACTAGATTATATTTTACCTCCTAAAGGTCACAGCACACATATCAACTCGGAAAAGGATCGTCTCCGTATCGCCTTTTGCCTCGCCATCAACCAGGGGTCAACCCAACCTATGCACGTAACGTAAGCGTATCAGCAGCTCTTGTACGTCAACTCGGCTACGGCTAGGCGACACGGCGCTTACGGCTCGCCGACTGCTGGCTGACAAGGACAGGGGCAAGGGTGGACGAAGAGACGTGAGCTCGCGTACGGAGAGACGTAAGCGCGGGGACGACGAGTCGTAAGCGCGGGAACTGCAAGTTGACCACGCACCGCATCGCGGTTCGGAGCCTGTTCCGAGGCGAGGCGGTTACGTTACGATTCCGATTAGTGTGCGTTGCAGTAGGGAGTTTCATACAAACGGGTCATTGTCATAACCCTAAAAAAACATGTCCATTTGTAATATAAAGACATTTTTAATAATTGCATTTAATTTACATCATAACTATAAAGTACAGGAAACGTACTAGACTATACTATATCATATTTTCTATAAATGTATTTATTTGTTTTGTTTATCACCACAAATGTAACTTAAAGTCCACTTCGGTGGACTGTCCGGGTTCTACTTGTTAATAGAATGTGGCTTTAAAAAAATACATCTCTTTTATTATTGTACAAAAATGCCATTGTACAATATGTGTACTGTGTATATTGTGTTATGTATGATTTCCATTTAATATTAATAGGATTTAAAAAATTAGATGGAAATAAAACACATTTTTTGCATCATTGAATCTTGTCACAACATTTTATGTCTTTTTGGTGGACATTACTTTAAATTCTAGAAAAATTAGGGAAATGGCAAATGAATAGACCGGGACATATAATTTAACTCATTCACTATCGTACTATCCCTGTTAGCATCCATTTTGCCGTGACTTGTGCGCAGCAGACTATATTGTTGTGTGTAACAAGAATATTTGGTGGTGTCAATGTTGAATTGTCTTTCCGGTTACTGCTGTATTTTGTAAGTACATCGCTATAAATCCACCAAACGTTTTTAATAATTAGTTAAGCAATCAAACATTGTAAATTATGCCTTGCCTTTTGAATAATCCTTTAAATGGCTGGTGTTGTGAATGATATTGCGGAAAAAGTCCATTCGGTGGACGTCTTTTTTGAGGGCTTTTTGTACACCCAAACGATAAATGATTGTATTTTGATTGATTCTTGAACTTTGATTTAATTTTTTATTATAACTTTAAAAATTAGCTTGCTTCTGATTCCTTTTTTTGTTTTATCCGTAACTAACTAGTGACTGAATAGTGAATGTTTAAACGTTAATTCTGTGAAGGTAAAAAAAACTGTAGAAGATTTAACAAAAACATACAAAATAAGCTTTGGAGGAAAAATGGAATGATGCACGACGATGCAGAAAAAAAAAACAATATAAAAAAAGAAACTTAAAAGTATATCGCACGCAAAATACCGCCTTCGATTCCAGTTATTTTAGTACCATGAAATGGGTGAACGTATTGCAGTGAAAAACAGAAGAATGTTGAAAGCAAAGAAACTTACTTACTTAGAAAGATGTTGATGACTTCAGAATGCAGCAACCATTAAAAATTAGTGAGTGCAGTCTGTTTGTTGATTGAAAAAAATGTTCATAAAAGTATACAATTTTTGGACGTATATTCTGAAAGTTCGGATACGTCAACGTTAAAACCAGAAAGAGCCACCAAACCCCCACTTTCATACATGCTTCTTGAAGACTTGAAGGCTTCCTAGTCTTCAGAGGACGAAGGCATATTTGGTCCACCGAAAAGAATTGTCATTTCGGTAGACAAACACAAAATATTTTTTATATACTTTTTGAATGTATTTACGTGTCTGATTGTTCATGATTTTGAGAATATATCATGAACGTTATTTTTGTTTTAGATGTTTACCGCTTTTTGTTTTGTTTATTTATTATTAATTAACATAATTAGTCCACTCGGTGGACATATTAGTCTTTTCGGTGGAATCGAAATATCGTTATTTCGTTTTAAATCGTTTTTTCGAATAATTGATCTCTGAATGATACTCAGTTCTATTGCAAGTTAGAGTAAGAGTCGTAATATACCTTTGATTTTTATAAATCACATGTTTCATTTTTTGCCGAAAAAAATTGCAAGGCTTGACAATGACCCAAACAATACTGAACGACTCGAGGCGATACGGTGGCGATCCCTTTCCGAGTTGATATGTGTGCTGTGACCTTTACGTGTAACTTAAAACGGAAAATAGTAATTTTAATTTTTGTGTCCGTAACGTTTTGTATGCTTATCCTGAATTCCCAAATTGGGTAGGCTTCCACACGAAACGCTACATAGACCTAACCATGTCTATTTCTTTCTTTGTGGCCACTTCAAGCATATTTTTTAGGTTTTGAGTTGGCAAGTGTAATAGTGACATTTTGTTTGCCTGTTACCCAAAATATACCTTAACCTAATTCCTTACTTACCTTTCACGAAATTTACGGAAGAAATTAAAAGATGTTAGCCTTAGCAGGTATCTGACACCACACGCACAATCAGTTTTACATTAATTAATGAACAAACCATTGATACGAAAGGTCAAATATTATAGCTGTTAATTCACCGCTTCACTTGACTTTGCAGTTGTTACAAAGCCATAATCATCATAGTTTAAAGCATTTACCCACTGAATTAACCTTGACCGTCCAGTCCAAAGCTTAAACAGTAAACACTAACCTTCCAGCTAGAACAGTAAACAGCAACAGTTAGACGCCGTTCATTATCTATTCAGATATGTAGTACGTTACTTTCAGTGAGTTATGATGCAGTAATGTTACGTAAATGTTCACGCTTCGTTTTTATAGTTCCGTCTCACGCACCTGTGTTGGGGATATATTCTACCTTGGAGCACCTATAGGTAGAAATGAGTTATGGCTGTGTTGCCCTTAGTTCTAAACTATTCTATTTTTTAACCTCTGAGCATAAGTTGACGTGAAATTTAAGTCTTTATTGTTATTTGAGGAGTTTTCTTTGTGGAGACTAAGCATTTTGGGTCAGCAGTTACTTAACTTACGAAGCTTACCCAGCCCCTGTAGGACAGTGTTAAAGTTGTAATTGCAATTATTTTCTTACAGTGTAATAAGCACCTACTGCATGAGTTCCTGCCTCGAGGCCGGAGTGATGCGATCCGCAATGGTACCAGCGCGAACAGGGATTGTTAAGCTACTTACCTATGTTTGTAACTTGGTCGTGTAATACTAATCCAATAGCTGACATCTAGTCGGTCAAATCGGTCATTGATTACACGTCAAAATTGCGAACAGTGGCAAGTGGCTCAACAATCCGGGTTCGTGACTGTACGTGGCGTGGGAGACCGTGCCTTGGTACCGGTTTCAGAATAGGACATGATGGCGTGAAACCTGCTTTCAACGCCTTGTATGTTGTCTCAATTTGTACACTGTTTTATTTTATTTAATGATTTTTAATGGATTTCACGCGCGTATTGAAATTTGTGTGACATTATTTCCATCGAAAACGCGTGAGTCAAGGATTAAAATTTTGTCACACAAATTTCAATTGTTTTCTCACCTTGTCACAATTTGCTTCGACTCGTCTCGTCGATGGGAAATCACCTTGAAATGCCCGAAAAAAAAAAAACTGAAATAATAATCTCAGTATAATCAACCACGGCATACAATGCTCATTCAATTTTAAATTATACGTTACACAATTCAATGGTTATATGAAAATATTTTTAAAGCAACCAAATTACTCGCATGCCAGCGGATCTCAAAAGGACCGCCTCTTGAAATAACACGATTAATCCAGTGTAGTATTACCTATTATAGAAACTTGGAACCCTGTCTCAGTGAACTGACGGTTTGAATTAGTTAGGGTTCGTAGGTTTAGTGGGAGCGACAAGGTTCGCTAACGTATCTTGTTGAGGGTAACAGTACAATACTCATTCTTTTTCCAAATGAATGACTTTTGTGGAATAGTTTCGGTTCAAATTGTAAGCGGCGCGCGGGAATTTAGAATTGAGGAATTTGTGGCTCATTATTTTTCAGATAAAGTTCTTATGAAGATTATTTTGAGTCAAAATAATATTGTAACTGGTAGTTTTTCTGTAATTTATGTCACAAGAAACAGAAAAAGTTAAGTTTTATAATGACAATTTTGGAAAAAACTAATGAAATCACTATTTCATACTAAAGTGAGTCAATTAAATATTAGAGGGTTTTGTACCTTTAGGTTTAGAAAATGGTTTAGGTTTGTAGTTTAAGGATTCTGCACCATGTCATAGCAAAGTTTCCAACGCTGTCAATATGTTTTAAGTTTTGTTGAAACAGCGAGTGTGGAGGTGCCTTTACAAAGTGATGTAGTTAGTGTTGTGTGCTACTCTATTTTTGACAATAATATAAATGACGATAATAACGAGGGTAGTCGTGAGCCAGTGTTAGTTTCGTCGGAAACGAGCAGTCGCGCGAAGAGAACCGAGGCGCGCAGTTCGCGTTTGGCAGCAGCAGCTGCCGCGGCTCCTAGATGAAGGGCTACGAATTAGTCCGAAACCTGTCGAGCTAAACTCGATTTATTTAACGTGAGTTATCCGATAATTTTTCAACATGAGTGAGTCTCACGATAGTTTAATGGATAAAGTAAAATGTTTTAAGTTCTTTTCAACTAGCAAGGCAAGACAAGAGCTATAAAAGAAAGAAGAAGGTTAAAACGAATTCCAATTCGTATAGAAAAAAAAAAAATGTCACCGGTCACCCGTATTATTCTCGTTTCCGGTATCGTTGAAATAATATAATTTCTGTTAACTTGCACCACACCCGAAGCGTGTAGCAACAATACCCTCCATTTCGCACGTGAGTCGCCCCCTGTCGATCGGAATGATTTATTCGAATAGAATGATCGTGATATTTACAATGCCTTTTGTCAACACGCTAAATTATAGTTTTCGTACCAGGACAAACAAGTCTTGTTTGGGTGTTTTAATGTTGTCTGTTTTAATTTAAATGTCTTTACATTTGGTGTTTGAGTCGTTTCAGGTTTTGGATTGTGGGTACAAATTTATATGTTTAGTTAGTAGTGAGTTTGTCTGCTTATAGATGACTATTAAGTAAAGCTACAGTCAATAAAAAGGTTTCAAAAAAGAAAAAAGTCTCGGCATCGCATTGGCAGAGCGATTGAGATTCCGCCTTTAAAATGACGAAATCTCAAGTCGATTCAAAGCAGCGTAGAAGGTAAGAAAACTGATACAGTAACTATTACATTTATTTAACAGATTATCTTTCTTAGTCTTTTGGGTTTACAATGAATCTTCAATCTTTTTAATGTACATAAAGATACCTTGAGACTCCCTCATAGTCAAATAAACTCGTGTCTCTTTATTAAGTTAAGACTAGCTCCACTTGTCTGGGGCTAATTTGTAGTCCATCATTAGGAGTAACACGCCAGGACGGCAGCTGTTTTTAAGCGCACACTGCCGTGGTGAGTCGATCTCAATGAAAGGCACCTAATCGGCTCGAAACATGTCGTACTAATTAAAATATGAAGACGCAAGTTTATGCATTTTATTTCATCATCTGCAGTCCGTATGATTGAAAGAGCAAGCAAAATTGTTAAAAAATCACACAAAAGAAAGTCGCATAAATTGCTGATTTATTTCACAACACAATAATAGAAACACAAATTGCTATTACCTACTTGGCTAGTCAGATCGTATCCCCTTCTCGATACTGCAATCGGACGAACTATCAAACATCTGTAGTTTTGTTCATCTGTTGTTCACAGGGTAGATATAATCTCAGATTTCGTGATTGTGTTCTGACGTTGATCCGTTGTGACGGATACACATGTGGGTCGATTCTGCACAAGTTTTGGCAGCGTTCGATACAAATCGAGTTTTCGACCTCATTCCAACGGTAAAGTAAATTGAGATCCTGGAACGTAATGCAATTTTCAAGAAAGTAATCAATATGTTACACGGCGTTCGAGAATGGAATAATTGGTAAAATAATTGTGACATACCATGTGGAACGTGTTTAGTATCACACGTTTCATTCTTTCGGTGGATGTCGTGAAAGGAGACTAGGGAAGCAAGATTTAGGCAACGGGCCCATCACTATTACGCCTCTTTCAACAAACGTAAAACTATACACATAACTAGTCACGGTACCGGTTTCTAAATCACCTGCGTAGGCTACAATTAAAAAAAGCTCAATATGTTCATGTTAAAAAGTCAAATAAAATCCGAATACATGGTTGTATTGTTGATTTTATAATCAACGCCAGCCACATCACTGCACTGATCCAAACGTCACAGCCCTTTGCCGCTGAATCCAGCTAAATCAAAGCCGCATATCCTATAACCCTGCATCACGGTGGTAAATATGCGTGCACAGCGCGGTAAGTTGCAACGGACAGCTGTGTCACTTTTATTATTTTGTACATACAGTCAGGGAATCTGAATGTTAAGCAGGTTGACCGCCTTCATAATTTATTCGCATTATAGGACAAACTTCACCATGAAGTTCAATGTTGAGAATTTTACCCCTATGTTCCCAAATGGAGTAGGCAGAGTACACGAAACGTGACACAGACGAAACCATGATTATGACTGTTCCATGCTTCGCAGACACTTCAGGCATAATTTTAGGTTAGAAAACGATGGAAAAGGTTTAATAGTGACAGGTTTGTAATCCTATTCGTATATTCGCCTCTTACGATATCCAAGGAAAATATGGAGAGGTGTTTTTCTTGACCCCACGGGTAACGGGTATTATTTTATATCCTTGCAAAGTTTTGTATTGAGAGTCTTAAAACCGACAGTCGTCAAAATAGATGAATGTAAGAGTGGAGAACACGTTTGGCCATTGAGGTACTATTATTACGTAGTAATAGTACCTCAATGCGTTTGGCCAAAATTTAGGACGTCTTTTCACTATAATAAGTATTTTTGTCACTTCTTATGTTGACTAAAGATGGAGCAATCATTTATTTAATTATTATCGATGTAGATAAACATATAAAATAAGTGACGTTAACGACATTAGGCATTAAGTAATAAAAGTTTAAGGAACTTCAAGATAGAGATCACAATGCTACCAGTAATGCACACAAGCGCGCAGTATTGAAAATAAAAATATTTAGTGACAATATAGAGGCACCTTAAGCCAGACGGCTGGTATTTTATATTCACCAATTCATCAACTCATCACCATCATTCATCTATCATAAAACAACTGCATTGTCAGACCATCTTTTGTATCTTTAACTTTCACAGCCGCTCGTACTCCTCGCGAAGGCATTCAGCATTGTCAAAGTTTACCAAGCGACAGGCTCCCTTGTTTGTCTTCAACGAGACGAACATGGATACTAAAATATCAATTTTCAATTAAAAATCATCGTTTGTTCTGAATAACGTGTACCTACTTCCCATTAGAGATTTGATTCCTAATTCCTGATTTGAAGTATTATAAGACATCGGAATCCGTGAGGAAATTTTCTCTCGGCAAAGTAATGTATTTCTATAAAAATGAAATCAAAGTGGTGATACAAGTTAAGTACCTATTTGTTACTCAAGTAATGCACTAACTTATATTTAGTGTTACTAAATTTGAGCTTTCTATATATCGAGGTCGTTATTTTATTCCACCTTGAGTGGTTGCGAGTATATGAATCAATGCATTATGTTATGTGGCTTAGCAGTAACTGAGTAAGACACTAGTTTTGTATCACAGACTTCATCCTGTAAGTAATACAGTAAATATTAATAATAATACATTTATCTTTTCTGAAATCACTCAGATTTTTTTTTTTTTCGGAAAGTCTCGCAAAAATATTCAATACGCATCCGTATCCTAGTGCAACTAAAATCGCAGCAATCTGCATCAAAAGGACATCAAAGGAAAAAATTCAAAAGAGGAATCCTAACTAAAGATTTAACAGAGCTGATTTTTTTAAAATACATCGGAATGGGACTTTTCAAATCTTACATGACCCTTATGACGGCAGCATCACCCGTTGGCTGATAAGTTAAGGGGCAGGATTCTCAAAGGGGGATCAAGTAACTTTTCCGCATGTTAGAAAAATGGCTGGTTTAGAATAATGAAATATCTCTCCGTTTTTTCGTGGATGTTGTAAGAGGCGACCAAAGAAATAGGTTAAGGTAAATTTTAGGCGACAGTCTAACAACCTGTCATTATTATACCTGCTATTTCAAAATGTCATGGTTTTGTCTATTATCGTTTCGTGTGCTCTGCCTACATCATTTGGAAATACAGGCGTGGTGTATATGTGTTTAATTAACTAACAAAAGCTTATTGATCTGATCAAAATTTCTGATTTGATAGTGTCCTACCTAAGTCGAAATCGGAGCTGTGACGACAATCGCAAGTTCATAGAGTCAGAGCTCTAGTAACGTCCCTATAGCACAAAAAAAATGCCTGCTTCATCTACCAACGCTTCTGTGGCACATCACACAAGTAAATATGCGTTCGCAGTGCGGCCGATCGCACAGAGCCGATATTTCGATTTATGAGGATTAGTATTGCATGGCGGATTATTTATGTCAAATGGAATTTAAGCACAGATTGGATTCCAGGCTATGGAATGTTTGTGGAATGGAAATTGTTGCACTAAGTTAATTATAAAGCTTGATGCGGTTGTGGTTCTACTCCACAAGTTTAGTATTTACTGGGTTTCTGAGCATACTTCTGAACAGATTTTGACCAATGACGTTTGTGTGCACTTGTGCAGTCATTAGCTGTGGACTTGCAGACGCATTGGAGAAACAATTTTATAGGCTAGTTTCCTACTCAATCAAATAAGATTAATAAGTAAATAAGTAGGTTTACACTTTATTGTAGGTACAAGAAAAACTCAGGATCACTACGGCCTCAGTTTAACCTACCGAAAGGCTTAATCAATGTGTGTTACCATACTTACTTACGACATCAAAACGTGGTCTTTCACTGTCGACTTCATCTCAATGCTCAAAGTCGCTCGACGAGCTATGGAGAGGGCTATTCTTGGGGTGTCTCTACGCGATCGAATCAGAAATGAGAAGATCCGTGGACGAACTGCAGTCGCCGATATAGCCCATCGGTTGAGCAAGTTGGAGTGGCATTGGACAGGCCACATTGCACGCAGAGCAGATGGCCGATGGGGTAAAAAATGCTCAAGTGGAGGCTGAAAATATTCCTTAAACTATTTCCATAGTCACTTCTTAGCACATCCACAGAATACACGAAGACGTGTAACCATACGGCAAAAATGTATGCTGTATAATCAATTCTATTAACTAAATCAATGTTTTAAGCCCCGCGGTTACTGAGTCAGACATAAAAATGTTAAACACTGAAGTTTCCATACAATATTAAGCTTTCATATCCCTTGAGTTTGCCAAAGCAATTCATAGTTTTATTAAAGTTTACCCACGGTCGTGATGTTAGTATGGCATCGGCCTAAGCTGCTCATATAAAAATTTTAACAATAGGACACCATGAGAGACTCATAATAATCTCCTTATTGCGCAAACCATAACAAGCCCTCTGTTTGTTTGCCCATTGGAAATTAAACTTTTCGCCCTTGTAATAAGATCTACTGGAAACCAGCAGACAAGAAACGTAATACGCTTATTACCATAATTTCATAACGAAGGGTGCACAGATTTTTTTTAATATTTCATTTTGGTTTTCGATCAAGTTTTTTGGTTATTAGGAACTCATATTTCATGATTGCTTGTAGATAGTCTAAACTTTTAGATGCGGTGGTGATAAAGTAAATTACGAAGGTCGATGTGCGTTGAATTTTAAAACGGTACGTTTTTGACTTATTTTAAAGAAAAAGCCCCCGTAATTATGTGAACTGTGCAATTTGTAGCACCTTGTTATTTTTAAGCGGTTTGAAGCAATTTGGATTTATTTTTTATCGATGTATAGTCACCAGCACCAATATCTGATACAATAATGCTGCGAAAACATCTGAATACTACTCTATTACTAGGGGCAGTAGGACGACTCAGATATTTTTGCATGCTACGTCGTGGGAAATTAATTATTGTACAATGCGTTAATGCATTGCATTAAAATTGAAAAGTAAAACAATTTAATTTAAAAATTTGATCATAGTGCTTATTATTTAATAGCTAAACTTTAAACTAACGAGTTAAGACATTAACGATTTAACACTTTACAATTCCGGAGACAATACTTGCACACCTTTTTAGGGTTCCGTACCTCAAAAGGAAAAAACGGAACCCTTATAGGATCACTTTGTTGTCCGTCTGTCCGTCCGTCCGTCCGTCCGTCCGTCCGTCCGTCCGTCCGTCCGTCCGTCCGTCCGTCCGTCTGTCAAGACCCTTTTTCTCAGGAACGCGAGGAGGTATGAAGCTGAAATTTATATCAATTACTCAGGTCTATTGTCCCTTGAAGTTGTGAAAAAATCAAACTTCTAAGCCAACGCAATCAAAAGATACAGCCGTTTATGCCGCAAATTTTCGACACTTGCAAGGGAATCAAAACCTACAGGGTGCTTCCCGTGAACTCAGAATCTTGAAATTTGGTACGAAGCAACGTCTTATAGCATAGATAAAGGAAAAATTACGAAAACCATAAATTTTTAGTTACATCACATAATATATTTTTTTTTAATAATTTTAAACTTACTACCCATTTCCTCATAAACGCGTAGAGGTATTAAATTGAAATTCATACTAAATACTCAGATCTATAATACCTTTAAGCTGTAACAAAATCAAATTTCTATGTCAACGCAATCAAAAGAAACAGCAATTTAAGCTGCATAATTTTGAAACTCGCAAGTACTCGCAAGGGAATCAAAACCTAAAGGGTACTTCCAGTCGACCTAGAATCTTGAAATATGGCATGAAGCAACGTTTTATAGCACACATAAAGGAAAAATTCCGAAAACCTTAAATTTTTAGTTACATTACAAAATGTATATTTTTTAATAAATATAAACTTATTACTTTTTCCTCACGACTGCGAAGAGCTATCTATAATAAAAATACCATAGTTATGACTCGATCGTCGTAATGAACGAACTTTGTAAACCTTGCAGGTTTGTACGGAACCCTCGGTGCGCGAGTCCGACTCGCACTTGGCCGGTTTTTTTTGTAATAAAATGTTTTATTTAAATAATGATCATTTTTATTTCATTATTTTTACTTCGTGTTGGATGCATATTTTAAAAATATAAATTGTTAAACAGAGTAGGTAAAGCACACGAAATATTAAATAGACAAATTACAACGCAATGTAATTTTCAAAGTGAATAAATAACTCCAATGTAATATTATCTAGCCAAAGAAACATGGGGCTAACGCTGCAAGTTAATACTTCCAGTATAGCACTTAGTTGACGACTCTACGTCGTATTAGATCTAGAGATTAATTTCGAAAAGAACACACCCATATTCGCCTACGGTTATGACCATTTTATTATTATTGCGTATACGGGGTCGCATAAAGAGGCCTTCTGTCTGATGAGTGATAGATCACGCGTGGGGTTGCCGGATTTAAATATTGCTAAGTGTTGATATAGACGTAGGTTTAAAAGATTTTTTTACATACATACGTCACGCCTATTTTCTCAAATGGGGTGAGAAGAGCATACAGTACGCTACATAGATAAAACCATGATTTTCACATACCTATTATGGCCACTTCCAGCATATTTTTTTGGTTTGAAGTGGCGGGTATAATAGTGACAGGGTACTAGTTGGCTAAAATAAACCTTAACCTATTTTTTAAGTCGCTATTTACGACATCCACGGAAGATACGGAGAGTTATTCTAAACCCGAAATCACACGGGTAAACCCCTTAAGAATCTTTTGCATTATGCTTTAAAGACTCTTAACTACACAACCTAATGCCGCATCTCTCAACCTTACCATTATAATGGCAGTTTATATTTCTTACCGTGATAATATTATTCTTAACAACAAATACCACTTCAGTAACGGTCCCTTTATTGACTTTAACCATTATTATTGTTAGAATTTCTTCCTGCACAGCGAGGTTTTCGTCGTGAAAGGAAAGCCACCCGTCAATGGTACCTGTGTGTAGGGTGTCTATCTCTTAGGAGCTTTGGAGGATCAGTTTGTAAAAACAATGAAATTGTGTCCCCGTGTGGTGCCGGGTTAGAATAGCACTACCAGTTCCCGTGGGTGTCGTAAGAGCCGACTCTGGGAAAGGGTTAGCGTATTGTGGGCGATGGGCTAGCAACCTATCACTGCAATATCACGTTTAACCATCTGGTTACCCTGTAATTGCTGAACGTGGCACTGGATTTTTCAATTCATGTGCTCTGCCTACCCCTCTTGGGAATACAGGCGTGAGAATGTGTGTATATGTGATGAAATTGTTCTGTTTTAAGAATGATGCCAAATGCGTACTATGTGCGACTGTTTCGTTCGCGCGTTAAAAACTCGTGCTAAACTCTATTTAAGACGTTAACTGTCCATACTTTTATTAGTGAGTCTCACGGTAGGTTCACGTTCAAACTTCTTTAGTTTTTCAGGTAAAATCATGTTTTGTAAGTAATTGTTATTTTCCAATATTGACTAATTATTTTTTAATCCTCGCCCACTAACGATTAGGCTAAAACATGAGTAAGTCCTATTAAATTTTCGAAAGAAAATTTAATTACGAAATAAATCTTAGTTTGATCTATTACTAATTAAATAAGTACTTTACTAAGAAATCTGAAAAAATATATATTCACTCAAAATTAAAGTCCCTTTGCAGTGTTTCCAAGAAGAACTTTGTAATTCGCTGTGAAAAAAATACGATTAATTTTACCTAGAACTAGAAAACATCCATACCTATCTAATTATACACCGTGGGCCCGACGAACCCGACTAACTTTACCTATCGATTCTAGAGCCTATTTGCAATGTATAATGTACTATGACATGTAGTCCAATTACGCATAGTTACCGAGATATTAATTAATTTAACCAGATCTAACATTTTAAAATCTCCAGTCTAACACACCCTAAGAACGTCATGTCCCTAGCCGCCTAGCGCCACATGCGTCGAATAGCCGAACTAAACGTGTAGAATACTGTTTACATCGTAAAAACTTTCAAAACATGCACTATTTGAAGTATT